>SJYA01000410.1:0-25886 GCA_006410615.1 Neotragus moschatus | reverse complement strand
ATAATGTTTATTCAGTTGATGAGGTATTTTGTCTTCTAAGTCTGCTCGCCTAGAGCTCACCACCTACTTGTGGCATCTGGCCAAATCTCGCGGGAACCTGAAGAAGGCCAGGTCAGACTGCATGCTCCTCTGCGTGCAGTCAGGGGCAGCACAGAGGTTCCGCGTTGTCTGCCTGCTGGCCGGCCCAGCCCCACCACCCCTCTCCCCCCACCCCTCGCCTGCTCAGAGCAGCCTGCCCGTCCTTCAGGGCCAGGGAGAGAAGAATAGTCCTTTTAATAAAATGTGCTGAGACAATGAATAGCCGCGTTCAAAAGAATGAAGTTAGAACTCTACTTCACATCATGTACAAATATTACTTCAAAATGGAGTAAAGACCTCAATATACCAGCTGAAAATATAAAACTTGTAGAACACAGCAAAGAGTAAGTCTTATGATCTTGGATTAGGCAATAGTTTCTTAGGACCCCAAATGCACAAGCAACAAAAGGAAAAATAAGAATTCTTCAAAATTAAAAAATTTGTGCTTCAAAGGACACCATCAAGAAAGTAAAAAGGCAATCCATAGAATGGGGCTGCCAGGAATATTTGCAAATCATATATGTGAAAAGGATTTTATCTGCAATGTAAAGAACCCTTGTGCTTAGTCGCTCAGTCATGTCTGACCCTTTGTGACCCCTAGGACTCTTTGTGACACCGTGGACTGTAGCCCACCAGTCTCCTCTGTCCTTGGGGATTCTCCAGGCCAGAATACTGGAGTGGGTTGCCGTGTCCTCCTCCAGGGGATCTTTCTAACCCAGGGATCGAAGCCAGGTCTCCCACACTGCAGGTGGACCCTTTACCATCTTAGCCACCAGGGAAGCCCAAGAATACTGAAGTGGATAGCATATCCTTTCTCCAAGGGATCTTCCCTGCATTGAAGGCAGAGCCTTTACCAGTAGATNCTGTCCTTGGGGATTCTCCAGGCCAGAATACTGGAGTGGGTTGCCGTGTCCTCCTCCAGGGGATCTTTCTAACCCAGGGACCGAAGCCAGGTCTCCCACACTGCAGGTGGACCCTTTACTATCTTAGCCACCAGGGAAGCCCAAGAATACTGAAGTGGATAGCCTATCCTTTCTCCATGGGATCTTCCCTGCATTGAAGGCAGAGCCTTTACCAGTTGAGCTACCATTAAAAAACCCTTACAATTCAATAATAAAGAATGAGATGGTTGGATGGCATCACCAACTTGATGGACATGAGTTTGAAAAAGCTCTGGGAGTTGGTGATGAACAGGGAGGCCTGGCGTGCTGCAGTCCGTGGGGTCGCAAAGAGTCAGACATGACTGAGGGACTGAAATGAACTGAACTGAACTGATGATCAGTGACCTTGAGCATCTTCTCTGGAGAAATGGTCATTCAGATCCTTTGCCCATGTGCTTAATGGACATCTATAAATCTTATTTCTCCAAAGATGAAGATTTACAGATGTCCATTAAGCACATGAAAAGATGCTCAAGGTCACTGATCATCAGTTCAGTTCAGTCCCTCAGTCATGTCTGACTCTTTGCAACCCCTTGGACTGCAGCATGCCACGCCTCCCTGTTCATCACCAACTCCCAGAGCTTTTTTAACTCATGTCCATCAAGTTGGTGATGCCATCCAACCATCTCATCCTTTGTTGTCCCCTTCTCCTCCTCCTTTCAATCTTTCCCAGCATCAGAATCTTTTCAAATGAGTGTGGCCAAACTATTGGAACTTTAGCTTCAACATCAGTCCTTCCAATGAATATTCAGGACTGATTTTCTTTATGATTAACTGATTGGATCTCCATGAAATCCAAGGGACTTTCAATACCACAGTTCAAAAGCATCAGTTCTTCAGTGCTCAGCTTTCTTTATGGTCCAATTCTCACATCCATACATGACTACTGGAAAAACCACAGCTTTGAAGACCAGACAGATCTTTGGTGGCAAAGTAATGTCTCTGCTTTTTAATATGCTGTCTGGATTGGTCATAGCTTTTCTTCCAAGGAACAAGCATCTTTAATTTCATGGCTGGAGTCACCATCTGCAGTGATTTTGGAGCCCAAGAAAATAAAGTCTGGCACTGTTCCCATTGTTTCCTCATCTATTTGCCATGAAGTGATGGGACCAGATACCATGATCTTTGTTTTCTGGATGTTGAGTTTTAAGTCACTTATCATAGGGAAGTGCAAATGAGAAAACAATGAAATATTACTTTATCCCTACTAGGATGGCTATAATCAAAAGCACAGATAATAACAAGTGTCGTGGAGAATGAGAAGAAATTGGCACTCTCATTCATTGCTGGTGGGAAAGTAAAATGGTGCAGCCGTTTTGNGGTAACAGTAGCACAACTCTGTGAATACACTGCAGCTGCTGCTGCTGCTAAGTCACTTCAGTCGTGTCCGACCCTGTGCAACCCCATAGACGGCAGCCCACCAGGCTCCCCCATCCCTGGGATTCTCCAGGCAAGAACACTGGAGTGGGTTGCCATCTCCTTCTCCAGGATACACTAAAAACCACTAAATTGTTCACTTCAAATGGATGACTTGTATGGTATATAAATTATATCTCAATAAAGCTATTAAAAATTTAAAAGAATCGACAATAGAATGAGAGCAAGAAAGCAAGAGTCCTCGACCTGCCCAGCAATCGACACAGTTTCTCTTTAAACATCATTCTGTCTGCCGCTGCTAGCAACTCTGTGATGGAGGAGCTACCTCTTTTTAGAGATATTGCAGTTGTGTGACAAACCCTATCTCCAAAAGGAAAGAAGGGAACCAGCTCAGGCACCTACCTATGCCAGGCTCTCCACACATCATCTCACTTAATCCTTGAAATACCCTGTAAAGAAAGAAAGAATTATTACCCAGTTTTAAAGACAAGGAAACCCAGGCTCAGAGAAGCATACTATATGTCCCAAGACACACAGCTACAACACGACTAAGCAGAGTTTGAACTCAATCTGACTCCGTTGCTGGCGCCCTTTCTCCAACGCTGCCCTAGTGCCCAGGATCTGAGTCCTGTGTCCCCGCTGCCGAACACCTGCTCACACTCCAGCCCCCTCCCCAGCCCCAGGCTGCTGCTCTGTGAAGGTTTCCTGCCCCTTCTCCTTGCACTGTACACAGAGAACAAAGACTCGTGCTGGCACCATAGCCAGCTGGCCTGATTCCCCAGAAGAAGAAATTCCAGTGCCAGAGAAGCCCTCCTGTGCCTAAGGAAGCCCTGGGGGTCCCAGAGGAATGGAGAAAAACGCTCACTCCCCACGGCAAATGGGCCAGACCAGAGACTCTACTCTGCCCGCAGAAGGAACACCTGAGAGGGGCAGGGAGAGCCCAGACCTCCCACGGGAAGCCACCTTGGAGCAGAAGGCTCTGCAGTGAGATGGCAGCGGAACAGGGACATCCTCTAGTGAGAGCAGTCAGGAGGTCTGGCCTGTGCTGGACGCCCAGACTCTGGATTTCCAAACCAACCCAGAGGTTCATTCCCAATCCTTACCCCTTCCTGAGAGATGGTCCCAGCAGGTTTGGGATGGCCCACCTGACATCCACAACCCCTTCCCATCACTGACCGTGATCAGAGCTGGGAGAAGGGGCTTTCCCTAGGAAGGGAGATGGGCCAGAAGGAAGACAGGGATGCAGAAGATGAGCCGGGGGGATAGAGGGGTGGGGACTGAGTCACCACAGACATCTTTACCTGACAGCCAGGCCTTGAGGACAGGGCTTTTCTGCTTGGCCCAGCCAATTGGCCCCTGGGGTAGCCTAGTGGGATGAGGCCAGTGACTGCTGGGTGGAGCTGGCTCCTCTTAAAGAGAGGGAGAGTTGTACCAGACTCAGCCTGAGCTGCAGGGCCATGCTCAAGATGAGAGGTAAGGAGGGTCCCTCCTCTGAATCTGAGAGAGAGGCACCTGAGGAAGGAGGTACTGGACGCTGAAACAGGGCAGAAGAGCTAGATTGTGGAGAAGGGGTGGCCTGGGGGGAGGGTGAAATGGGTCCAAAGGGGAGTCTGGGCATAGGGCCAGGCTAGGGAAAGAGGGTGGGTTCTGAGATGGGACAGGAGCTAGGTCAGATGTATGGATAGGTCCAGGTGTTGAAAGTGAGTCGAGAGGATGGATACAGATCTGGAGAAAGCATTTGGGGGTTGGGCCCACTCAAGGGGAAGGTCACGGGGACTGAGATAAAATGGCAATCACTCAGGGAGGTGGGAAAACCTGTCCCGGGTTTCCAGAGAAATGGATTCCAGAGATTGGGGTAGGCTGGCGGGGGCTGCCGGGAGGCTTGACTCTCCTCTCCTCTTTCCTGAGACGCCTCCCCTTCAGAAGGCTCTTCTAGCCTTGGGAGTGGCCTGCGCTGGGAACCAGCAGGGTCCTTGCTCCTCCTCAGTGGGTGGCCCCTGAAGACCCCTTTTCTTCTGAGAGCTTCAGCTGTGCTGCCAGTACAAAGACTGGACTAAGGGGATTCTCACCTGCCAAAACTCCTAAAGCTAATGCAGGGCCATCAGTGTGCCACAGCTCCTGGCTGTTCCCTTTAGAGCAAGCAACACTGAGAAAACCACACAGACTCTCTTTCAGGGTTCCAGACTCTTAGGGGAATATCTCTGTACATCAGAATAATTATTTGTATAGGAGAAAACCTAGTCACTCTGGACTTATGTATTAACTATGGTTTTCAATCTTGACTGCACATTAGAAAACACAGAATGTTTTGAAAAAAAAATACTGTGAAGCTGGAGAAGAACAACAAGACCAGCAAGTTTCTGTGGGGCATGAGTAGTCATTGAGAAAGTGGTCACAANTAGGAGAAAACCTAGTCACTCTGGACTTATGTATTAACTATGGTTTTCAATCTTGACTGCACATTAGAAAACACAGAATGTTTTGAAAAAAAAATACTGTGAAGCTGGAGAAGAACAACAAGACCAGCAAGTTTCTGTGGGGCATGAGTAGTCATTGAGAAAGTGGTCACAATTCCCCTGCTCCCCTTCCCCGAAGAGAACTGTGCTACACACACACACACACACACACACACACACACACACCCTCTCACAAATGCACACATTTCCAAAGAATACAGACACCCTCAGGCTCCCCAGTCCCACCTCATGCTCAAACACACGCAGAGAATCAAACACAAGAACACAAGCAACCAAATTCTCTCTGAAACTCAAGCAAATGCATACATATCATTCTCCCTCCTCCAAACACAGGCCCATATGCACTATCTCTACGATATCTCTCGCCTTTCTGTACAGATTCATCCACACGTTTACTCAGGTACCTACACTGTCCCGCAACATACTCATTTCACATAAAATCACAAACAATGCACAGTTACACAGGGCCATGACCACAGACTCGCAACCACGGCAATTTTATCATAGACAACCTCATACACACACATTCACCATCAGAAGCAGGCACATTTACCCTCCAATAGGAAGCTGCACAGAACCAGGATTTTCCAATCACATCCACACACGTGACCATTCACACCCACACACATGAACATTCACAATCACACAACTAAAGCTAGCATAGTTCACACATCATTCATATCCCACACAACACAGACAGACACAATCACAAACACATGTTTACAACCGCACATTGGATAGCCACTCCTGACCTTATCACTCCCACTCACCCACACAGACAGGCTCAGCCCAGGTAGGGCAGGGTACAGAGCCCCAGCCCCCATTCCTTTCTCTGCCCCAGGAATCCTCATCTTGGGGCTTTTGTTGGCTACTCCCAGCTGCCTTGGCTTCTATGAGGACTTGACTGAGTGTTTCCAGGACCCTGAATACGAGTCTATCCTTGTCACAGCCCAGGAGGACCTCTACACCTCCCCAGTGCCCAAGCGCATAGTAGTGGTGGAAGCTGGCATGTCAGGGCTGACGGCGGCCAAGGCCCTGCAAGATGCGGGCCATCAGGTGAGCTGGTGCGGGAGGGGCCTCAATCACTCACCTCCAGTTTGCTTCGTTGGGTGAAAAAAGAAAAGGAGTAGGGTTACAGCCAACCCTTAGACAACTGAGCATAAGCCACTGGGTCTCTTAGCCCTTAGTTATTGTTCCTCAAAAAACTGCACCCCCTGAGACTTAATTATAACTTGTATTCTTTTGGAAATAAAAAGTAGAGAAGGGCTATGTTAGCCAGAAAGGGCCAAGCGGTGTTCTGACCCTTGCAACCCTGGACCCTTCTGCATCACCTACGTTACTCAGGTCCCTCTGGGAGGAAATCCCACTCTGCCCAGTTCGGTTATCCTGCAAATTCCCACATTACCAGTGGGAATTCCTGAATAGAGCCTGTAGCCAGAGCAGGTGGGAAAAGGGAGTGCATGACTCTGGGAGTGACAGCAGCCTCCCTGGATACCAGGTAACCATCCTGGAAGCCAGCGACTATGTCGGGGGTCGAGTGATGACATTCAGGAATGAGAAGGAGGGCTGGTACTATGAACTGGGGCCCATACGAACCCCAAAGTCCCACAGGTAAGTCTCAGGAGAGGGATGGAGCAAAAGGCAAGGAGGACGAATTAAGAGGAGTGAGGATGGGCTGCTGCCATTGTGTCAGAGCCCTTTCAGACTCACTGTCTCACGCAATCCAATCCTGCATGTCTGGTCCCCCAGCTGACAGAGATGACCGAGGCTCAGAGCTCAGGGTAATACAGAAAGTGGAAGATCCCAAACTAATAATGACCATTTGTTGTTGTCTGACTCTTTTGTGATCCTATGGGCTGTAACCTGTCAGATTCCTCTGTCCATGGGATTCTCCAGACAAGAATACTGGAGGGGATAGGCATTCCTTTCTCCAGGGAATCTTCCCATTCCAGGGATCCAACCCAGGTCTCTTGGATTGCAGGCAGATTCTTTACAGTCTGAGCCACCAGGGAGTCTAGATACTACTTTAAGCTATAAAATAAATAATAATAATAGTAGCTGTCATTCGGGAACACTTACTGTGTGTCTGGCCCTGTGCTAAATACTATATGTGCATTATTTCATTTGACTCTCACAACCCTATAATGTAATACTTTTATTTTTCCTATTTACAAATCAAGAAACTGGGCTCAGAGGTATTAAGTGACTGACCTAAGGTTCTCCTAGGAGGAAATGACAAAGCTCCTCAAAATCAAGGCAGTACTTGGCACCAAAGCATATGCTCAATTTCTAAATCAGAATCTGGAAGAGAACCTGGCCCCCAGTTCTGGGGCTTGTAAGACAAAAAGATCCTTCGCCTGATGCCCCACCACATGCCTCATTTTTTGCCTTAAATGGAAACTAAACCTGAGATTTCTCTACAAACACTATCCTAAACAAAACCAAAAAATTAACAGTAGAAGCCCAAAGTAGGAGTCTTTAGATATGGCCTCAAACTTACTTAGGGCTTCTCCGGTGGCTCAGATGGTAAAGAATATGCCTGCAATGCAGGAGAACCTGGGTCAGGAAGATCCCCAAGAATACTCATTCCAGTATTCTTGCCTGGAGAATTTCATGGGCAGAGGAGCCTGGTGGGCTATAGTCCAAGTGTTGCAAAACGTCAGATACAACTAAGCGACTAAAACTTTCACTTTTCAAGCTTACTTAGAAATGGAATTTTAAATTCTGTCTGAAACAAAATGTCGGGCTCTGTAGCTGAGCTCTATATGCTGGGATTTCCTTAAGGGCTTCTTTCAGTCATGGGGAAAACCTACTCCCTGTCTCCCTCGGTGCAAAAATAGGAGAGAAAAAACTAACGCAGCAGTAAGACAGGCGAGGTTAGAGATGAGGCAGCAGTCGGTCTGCGTTCCTTGGGCACACGAAGAAACTGGTTTTCCTGGAAACAGTTTCTACTGTGAGGTAAACAGGAATGAGATGTCACGTGGATAAGGGCCACGTTGTGCCTGTGTCTGTTCCAGGCTGGTCCACACCTATGTCAGCAAGCTGGGCCTGAAGCTAAACAAGTTCCTCCAGTATGATGACAACACCTGGTACCTCATCAATGGAAAACGCTACCGCGCCAGGGAGATTAAGGCCAACCCAGAGCTTCTAGGCTATTCCATGAACCCAAGAGAAAAGGGCAAGAATGCTAGAAATCTCTTCTACCAGTCCCTTGGCAAGGTGACTCCTGCCTCCTCCCTCTCCCCACCACCCCCCGCTGCCACCCCAGGGTCAGGAAAAAACAGGTCTGGCCCAAAGTCATCTAGCTTGCTAGGTGAGGCCCCTTCCTACACACTGTGCCCATCAGGCCACCTTACTCCTACCTAATACTCTTATGATTGGTCTATCTTCCTTCTAACACCCGCTAAGAATGTTGCCACCCAAGCCCTAGTGCCCAGCTCCATCTCTTCTGTCCCATGTGGGCCAATCATCCATTCCTTGGTTAAGCAGTAGAAGGAAGGGGAATCACCAGGTAATCCAATCCTTGGTAATGAATCAGTCTTCCTGGATTGAAGTAAATGTCTTCACCTTTAAATTTAATGAAGGAGAGATCTGGGGGAGAAGAGAAAACTTAGGAGGTGGAAACTCCCTCCCCCTTTTGCTTCCATCTACTTCCTCTTAGTCCCCACCCTCTTCAAAGGATCATCCAGAGAATCCAGAAGCCCTGCCTCCGGCTCTATGACTTTCAAGTTGCTACCCCTTGCTCTTTTCTACAGCTCAAAAGCCTGAAAGAATTAAACTGCAGCCACTTGATGTCCTTTTATGATTCTTACTCCACCAAGGTGAGTGAGGCAAAGTCCCAAGATAGGGATGAAAGGGGGTCTATGCTCAACCTAGACCCCTGAGATTGTCCTCTCCATACCAGGACCTTCTCCCAATGCCCAAGGCTTCCCCTCCCTAGAGTCTCCTCACCCCTGCTTCAACCTTGCCTACCCCAGGCCCCTACTGAGTTCCCTTCCTACATACTGTGCCATCTATCTGATGCTTCCATCCAGCAGGCTTACCTGCTGAAGGAAGGGATGCTGAGCCAAGAAGGAGTAAAGATGATCAGGGATGTGATGAATGAGGATGCTGGATACTGCAAGTCCCTTCTGGAGTCCCTTCAGATGGACATGATCTTCACAAGTAATGAGCAAGGCTGATCTGGACCAGATCTTGAGTCTGCTCCTTTCTCAAACACGCAGAACAGAGAAAGGGAACTTTGATTATTGAGTAGTTCCTATGTGCCAGGTGCCATGCTAAGCATTTTCCAAGGATGATCACATTTAATACTATGATCACTTGGAAGGTGCTGTTGCTGCTGCTAAGTCGCTTCAGTCATGTCCGACTCTGTGCAACCTCATAGACGGCAGCCCACCAGGCTCCGCCATCCCTGGGATTCTCCAGGCAAGAACACTGGAGTGGGTTGCCATTTCCTTCTCCAATGCGTGAAAGTGAAAAGTGAAAGTGAAGTCACTGAGTCGTGTCCAACTCTCAGTGACCGCATGGACTGCAGCCTACCAGGCTCCTCTGTCCATGGGATTTTCCAGGCAAGAGTACTAGAGTGGGGTGCCATTGCCTTCTCCGCACTTAGAAGGTAGGGCACTATAACTCATGTTACAGTGAGGGGTCTGAGGCTCAGAGAAGTCATGCAACTCAGATTCACACAAGCTGGGCAAGGGCTGGAACACGTAGGTCTGCAGGACGGGCGCCTCCTGGGATGCAGAATTGCATGGTGGCTGAAGCCATGGGCTTTCCTACTAGATTGCACATGTCATTGTGAGAAAGTCCCTTTTTTCTGGGTGTTCATTTTCCAAACTGTAAAAGTAAGCCATGAACCTTTCCTCACAGAGGCTAGTTAAGGTGAGGTGTGTGAAGTACACAGACTTCCCAGGTTGCTCAATGGTAAAGAATCTGCCTGCAATGCAGGAGACCCAAGAAACGCAGGTTCCATCCCTGGGTGCAGAAGATCCCGTGGAGAAGGAAGTGGCACCCACTCCAGTATTCTTGCCTGGAGAATTCCATGGACAGAGTAACCTAGTAGGCTACAGTCCATGGGGTTGCAAAAGAGTCAGACTGAGCAGGCATGAAGTATCCACCACACACTGCAGGAGGCCCGCTTCCTCCCTTTTTGGACTGGGATCGCTGCTGGCAACTCAGCAGACTGACTTTGCGCCTCCCACACTCCCCCCCACCCCCCGCCCCCACTTCCCTCTCATCACCACTACAGCTTTTCCGAGATCACCGGTGGTTTTGCCCAGCTTCCCAAAGCCCTTAACGCCAGCCTGAAGCCTGGCACCATCCGTCTGGGCTCCAAAGTGGAGAAGGTAGTGAGAGATGGGCCCGAGGTTCGGATTTCCTACCAGACGGGCGAAACCAACTCCACCCTGCGCACCCTCACTGCAGACTTCGTCATCATCTCCGCCTCAGCCAAGGCGGCGTCTCATCACCTTTGAGCCCGCGCTCTCCCAAGACAAGATGGACGCGCTCCGCTCAGTGCATTATACCAGCGCCACCAAGGTGGTTCTGGCGTGCAACGAGTCCTTCTGGGAGCGGGACGGCATCCAGGGCAGGGTCTCCATCACCGACCTGCCCTCCCGCTGCATCTACTACCCCAGCCACCGCCTTCCCAGCGGCAAGGGCGTCCTGCTAGCCTCCTACACCGTGGACAAAGACTCCCTCTTCTTCATATCCATGCAGCAGGACCAGGTGGTGGATACCGTCCTGAGGGACCTGGCGGCGGTGCACCAGATTCCCAAGGAGGAGCTGCGGCGCATGTGTCCCTCTTCTGCGGTCAAGGGCTGGTCTCTGGACCCCCTCTTCATGATCGCCTTCACCGAGTTCACAATCTACCAGTTTGTGGACTATTCGCAGCAACTTTTCCAGCCAGAGGGCTGCATCCACTTTGCTGGCGAGCATACTTGCCTGCCCCATGCCTGGATAGACACAGCCATCAAGTCCGGCCTCCAGGTAGCCAAGAACATCCAGGCTGCCGTGGACAAAGAGATCACCAAGAGATAGAACCCTTCACCAACAGTCACATCATTTCTAACCCTAAGAGAAATCCCTGAGGGAATCTGGCAGGGAGCAGCCTAGGAGGTGGGAGTTGGAGGCAGAGACTCTGGCCAGACGTCAATGTTAGTTTCCCTGGCCCACAAGCAGGATCCTCCAAATACCAAAGACCCCAGCTGGCAAATCCATCCCCTTTCCTGCTTCTCTCTCCTGCAAGCCCTTGAGAAGGGTCAGCAGAGTCAGGATATTTGGAGGGATAGGGGAAAAAAATCAAGGATGGAAGTACTAGAATCAGACCTTAGCTTGCATAATAGTAACAAGCAAAAGAGAAAGGTTTCAACAACAACCAAATTTCTGACATCTACAATTAGAAGCCCCTAAAGGAACAGACAAACTCAAACCACAGCACTGTTAAAACACAGATTAGCTACATGAACCCACAGTGCAGCAAACCCCATCATTGAGTGCCTGAGCCAGGGGGCCCACATCTTAGTTCAGCTGGAGTCAGGATGGATGGGAGATAACAGTTCTTTTTTGCTGTTTTTTGAGCCTGCAAAACAGGACCTGGCTTCCTAGACATCTCCTGGCCCGTGGACTTTTTCTCTCTGCCCTGATCTCCTCATCACCAATTAGAACTCACCTCTCTGCCTCTGCCTGTCTAGTCCACACATACCCCTAGGAGGATACCAATTACATACTAGATGTTTCTTCCACACTCTGCTCCTCATTAACACCTGCCCTGTCCTTCCAGGCCTAGCTGAAAGTGTTCCCTCTCCCCAGATCCTTTCTTAATGACCAAACTTAGACCCCCAAGGACCTCTTNTCTAGTCCACACATACCCCTAGGAGGATACCAATTACATACTAGATGTTTCTTCCACACTCTGCTCCTCATTAACACCTGCCCTGTCCTTCCAGGCCTAGCTGAAAGTGTTCCCTCTCCCCAGATCCTTTCTTAATGACCAAACTTAGACCCCCAAGGACCTCTTTCCTTTGAACCACAACCTTTTCTACCTAGAGTCCCAAACATCTGGACTGTGGATCTTCTGGTACTATTACCACTTATTTATCCAAGTAGACAGAAGTAAATAAAGTGGTAAACCCTCTCACTAGAGAGGTTTCCTACCAAGAGGAGTCAAGATCAGCATGATGTCCTGAAAATGGCATATTTATAGGAAGAAGGGATAGAGGGAGGAGACATTTTCTTACTACATTTGGTCTATTGTTAAAACCCCAGCCTACTTAATTTGAGTTTTCTATGTACCTCTATATTAGTCCAGAGAAGACAATGGCAACCCACTCCAGTACTCTTGCCTGGAAAATCCAATGGATGGAGGAGCCTGGAGGGCTGCAGTCCATGAGGTCAGTCAGGGCTTTTTCCAATTCAGGTGCTGGAAATCAAACCCAAACTGCCTTAGGGAAAAGGCAATGCTTTGGCTCGTGTATCTGAAAAGTCCAGGATGAAGCTTATTTCACCAAGACTAATTGGGTTCAGGAACTGTTAAGTCATCATTAAGCTTCTCTCTTTCCACCTCTTGACTCTGCTTTCCTAAGTTAGCATCCATANCGGGAGGGCTGCAGTCCATGAGGTCAGTCAGGGCTTTTTCCAATTCAGGTGCTGGAAATCAAACCCAAACTACCTTAGGGAAAAGGCAATGCTTTGGCTTGCGTATCTGAAAAGTAAGCTTCAGATACTTCACCAAACTAGTTGGGTTCAGGAACTGATAAGTCATCATTAAGCTTCTCTCTTTCCACCTCTTGACTCTGCTTTCCTAAGTTAGCATCCATGTTGAGTTGAATGATGTTCCCCAAAACCTGTGAAGGTGATTTTATTTGGAAATAGTCTTTGCAGATGTAATCAAGTTAAGAGGAGGCCATATTGGATTTGTATGGTCCCTAATCCAGAAACTGGTGTCCTTATAAAAGGGAAATTTGAACACAAACACACACAGAGGGAAGAGAGCCATGTGAAGATGGAGGCAGGTTGGAGTCATGCATCTACAAGCCAAGGAATGCCAAGGACTGCAGAAACCTCCAGAAACTAGGAGGAGGCGTGTAACAGACTCTGCCTCAGAGCACTCCGAAGGAACCAGTCATGTGACACTGGTCTTGAACTTCTAGTCTCCAGTGCTGGGAGAAAATAAATTTCTGCTATTTTAATCCACCTAATTTTATGGTAATTTGTTTCAGCAGCCCTAGGAGTCTAATACAGTGTTCTCTGGCAAGAAATACAGTCAGAAGCAACTCCAAGATTATATCTTCATAGGTTGCCATTAAGGGAAAAGAAAGGGCTTCTTTCTCCCAGGTTGTTTTAGTTGCTAAGTCGTGTCCAACTCTTTGCAACCCCATGGACTGTAGCCCATTAAGTTCCTCCGTCCAAGGGAGTTCTCAGGCAGGAATACTGGAGTTGATTGCCATTTCCTTCCCCAGGGGATCTTCCTGACCCAGGGGTTGAACTCATGTCTCCGGCTTGGCAGGAGGATTCTTTATCACTGAGCCACCTGGGGAGCCAGAGCATTCGTTTATATTTTCATCCTGCCCATCCATCTGCTTAGTCGGGCCCACCTCTCAGCCTACAAAGTAGATCTTGTGATCAGCACCCAGAGGAAGGAAAGAATGGGACAATCTTCTAAGAATTATAGGCTGGACGGACAAATGTAACGGATGGACATGACTCTAGGCTGGGCTAGGGAATACAGCTGAGCCTTTCCAGGCCTGGATTAAATCAGCTCCCTTGGAGTTTCCAGTGCAAGATGATTCACCATCAACAGTCACAATGCACATGGTGAACTCCCTGGAACCTGTCTACACCAAGGGGGGAGTCACTTTCCAAACTGTCTTCTGGGCTATTTATCTTTAATAACCCCATTAGTGTCACGACAAAGGCCATGTCTTCTTGAGGCTCTTAGAAAAGAGGAGGAATCCTGACCCAGTGAAGTCCAGGCAGAGAAAGAAGAAGAAGGTGGGACTGGGGGAGAGCAAGGTCCCTGGGGAAGGGCTCACCATAAACCCCTTTGGCTAAGAGAAGGACCCTGAAGAAACAAATCAGGGAAGAGCAGATGCAAGAACAAGGAAGCAAAGGGCTGTTTGCAGGCCTCTGCCCTTCGGATATAAAACTGAGGCCCCAGGGGCATGGAAATCAGCTGTGCAAAGAGGATGAAGTAGGGGGAGAAGAGGATGGAGGATGGAACTACAGAGCCAATCTGTAGTTTGGAGGAAATGACTCCCAGCATTTGAGTGGGGGTATTAGGCAGAAGATAAAAATGTTCAGAGATAGTTTTTTTGTTTTGTAGAACTGCCACATGAGATTCTCAATGACAAAAGTCTGAAATGAAATCTGAGTGATTTAAGTTGAAAAGGAATTTGAGGAAGACTGTCAAGAGGCTCACAACACTGACAGGAATGTAAGTGGGCAGATGCCAAAGGAGACCTGTGACCTGAGCCACAGCCAAGCTCCTACCACAGGGGCAGCCCAATAGATGGCACTGTGGCCAGGGAACGCTGCTTTGGCTATTGGGACCACCACCATGCTCTCGTTTACTGCTGCCAGAGCTATTTCTGTCTAATGCTTTTTCATTTCCCCCAGATTCAAAATCATGGATAGGAGCATCCTAGCTGAGCCTAGGTCAGCACCCACTCACTGGCTTCAGGGTCAGGGAAAGCAAGTAACCAACAATACTCTAGCTTTTGGAGTGAGGAGTGAGGTATTGCCTTTCATCAGACCTTACTGCAGTAGGTTCTCCAGGCACAGGAAGCAGGTATTAATGCTGGCAACCAAAAGGAAAAGGCAAGGTAAGCCCCTAAGGGAAGGACAGGGCACAGATCACCTCTGCCACGTGAGCCACTGAACCTCTCTGAGTCTCACTCCCTCAGCTGATCAATCAGGATAATACCGCAGCATATCGTGGCTGACGGGATTAGAGATCATGTGCCTGGAAGCACCTGGAGATTCATATGTGCATAGAGCATGCAGGAGGCCTTTGCCTCCAGTGCACTGAGAAAATTATTCCCAGGTTAAGGGCGAGGACACAAAGCTTAGTGGGATAGAGTGACTCGCTGCAGCTTCTACATCCAGGCGTTGGAAGAGAATTCACAGCCAGGACTGCCTGACTCAGAAGTCTAGCTCTTGCCACAGCACAATGCTGCTAGTCTGGAGAAATTGTTAGTGCAATTCCTGTGCCCAACACACAGTGAGGGCGAACTGAAACATCAAATTTTGGAGCAGAGAAAGGTTCATTGCAGGGCCATGCAAAGAGATGGGGGCTCATGCTCTAAAAAGCCCTGAACTCTCCAAAGGGTTTCAACAAAGCATTTTTTAAAGCCACGTGCAGGGCAGAGGGCAGGGGTGGTTGGGTTGCCAGGTCTGTGATCAGCTTGTGCACAGTTCTCTGACTGGGTGATGGTGAGATAATGTGGACGTGTTACAGGGGTTAACATTAACAGTCCTTAGGCTCCAAGAGGCCTGGGGCTATATGCTCATGGTCATCAAGTGGTTAATATCTTCCATTTGGTGGGGGGCCAGGGGCTCATATCTGTAAAGCAACTCAGGAAATGTGCATCAAACACTGTTATTTAGGTACTTCAGGGGCTTTCCTGGTGGCTCAGACAGTAAAGAATCTGCCTGCAATGTGGGAGACCTGGGTCCAATCCCTGGGGCAGGAAGATCCCCTGGAGAAGGGCATGGCAACCCACTCCAATATTCTTGCCTGGAGAATTCCACGGACAGAGGAACCTGGTGGGCTACAGTCCATGTGGTCGCAAAGAATCGGACACAACTCAGCAACTAACACTTTCACTTTTTTTTGTTTTTTCAGGCACTTTAGAGGGAAGCTAAAGCAGAGCATATGGGGGTAGGCCTGTCCTAGGAAGGCTCCATGGGTCCTACTTGGTTACAAAATGACTGGCCTGAAAGAGATGGGGCAAAATTCAGACCAAGAAGATGCTGAGGCAGGCAAGGTGGTAGGAGCCTATGAGGGCAGAGGTGAGCATGGGCTAGAATATTATCTCTACAAAGCTATGCTCTCTTGTTTCCTTTCCTCATGCTTTCTTGAGGGGAGAAAGAAAGTGGAGAAAGAGGGGAGTAGTGACTCTTAAAACCAACAGCCTCACTCCAGATCTCTTCTACAAATTTCAGTGAGTAACCTTTTTAATTTCTGCATCAAAACCTGGGAACACTCATAGAAGGGTGAGTGCATAGAACAGCTATATGTAACATATGCCTTAACCAAAGCAACAGTTGAAAATGACTCCAGTAACTCTCAAGAGGTAAAAACATGCCACATTCTACCCCGGAATGTACCACCCACACAAGCCACGTGGAGGTCTAACTCTGGGAATCCCAAGCTGAAGGTTTACTCTACAAATATGGGGAATCAAATAAAGACTCCCTTGGAATCCCAGGGAATGACATCTTCTCTTCCTGCCACCAAGGATCTTCTTAGAACCCAGGGAGTACATCAAGGGCCAGGTGCCAGAACTGTAATTAAGAAGCAAGCCAGAACTTGGAATTGGGCCCCTTCGGATGCCAAGAATCTGTTAACAGGCCTCAGGGGAAAGGATGAGGAAGGAGAGGTGGAGGAGAAGGAAGGGGACCCAGTCAGGAACAAAATCTCAGTACCTTCTCACCCTCCTTTACCAAACATTTATATTCATCATCAATTGTTAGTCTTCCTGCTTGACAGAGAAGGAATTGAGGCTGTGCAAGTGAGAACAATTCAGCATGCAAGTGTAAGCACCCAGATTAGTTGCTCACAATAACAGCCATCATTGTTGAGTCTTAGTTACATGTATCACATAAATGCATTTTCTAACTGAATCCCTGCCCAATTCCCCCTAAAAGCCAAGCTCTATGAAACAGGCACAACCATCACCTCCATTTTACAAGTGAAGGAATTTAGAAGCAGAAAGCTTAGTTTGTTTAGCTTTTATTTGGCTGCACCAGGTCTTAGTTGTGGCTCGTGGAATCTTCATTGCTATACGTGGGACCTTCTTTGCAGCATGCAGACTCCTAGTTCCTTGGCCTGAACTAGGATTGAACCTGGGCCGCCTTGTACTAGGAACACAAAATCTTAACCAATAGACCACAAGGGACGTCCTAGAAAGCTTGTTTTGCTCTAAGTTGCATAAACAGGATTCTACATCTGACGCCCTGCGTGTATTCAAAAGTTTAAATTTTTAGTTTCACATGTAAATTACAGAACTATGGATAGAGGTTTGTGAATTGTACAAGAGGCAGTGATCAAGATCATCCCCAAGAAAAAGAAATGCAAAAAGACAAAATGATTGTCTGAGGGGGGCTTACAAATAGGTGAGAAAAGAAGAGTAGTTAAAGGCAAAGGATAAAGGAAACATACCCATTTGAATGCAGAGTTCCAAAGAATACCAAGGAGAGAGAAGAAAGCTTTCCTCAGTGATCAGTGCAAAGAAATAGAGGAAAACAATAGAATGGGAAAAACTAGAGATCTCTTTAAGAAAAGTAGAAATAACAAGGGAATTTCATGCAAAGATGGGTGCAATAAAGTCAGAAATGGTATCGATCTAACAGAAGCAGAAGATATTAAGAAGAGGTGGCAAGAATCCACAGAAGAATTGTTCAAAAAAGATCTTCATGACCCAGTAGCATGATGATGTAATCACTCACCTAGAGCCAGATATCACGCAATGTGAAGTCAAGTGGGCCTTAGGAAGCATCACTATGAACAAAGCTAGTGGAGGTGATAGAATTCCAGTTAAGCTATTTCAAACCTTGAAAGATGATGCTGTTAAAGTGCTGCACTCAATATGCCAGCAAATTTGGAAAACTCAGTAGTGGCCACAGGACTGGAAAAGGTCAGTTTTCATTCCAATCCCAAAGAAAAGCAATGCCAAAGAATGTTCAAACTACTGCACAATTGCAGTCACCTCACATGCTAGTAAAGTAATGCTCAAAATTCTCCAAGCCAGGCTTCAGCAATACGTGANCAAAGAATACCAAGGAGAGAGAAGAAAGCTTTCCTCAGTGATCAGTGCAAAGAAATAGAGGAAAACAATAGAATGGGAAAAACTAGAGATCTCTTTAAGAAAAGTAGAAATAACAAGGGAATTTCATGCAAAGATGGGTGCAATAAAGTCAGAAATGGTATCGATCTAACAGAAGCAGAAGATATTAAGAAGAGGTGGCAAGAATCCACAGAAGAATTGTTCAAAAAAGATCTTCATGACCCAGTAGCATGATGATGTAATCACTCACCTAGAGCCAGATATCACGCAATGTGAAGTCAAGTGGGCCTTAGGAAGCATCACTATGAACAAAGCTAGTGGAGGTGATAGAATTCCAGTTAAGCTATTTCAAACCTTGAAAGATGATGCTGTTAAAGTGCTGCACTCAATATGCCAGCAAATTTGGAAAACTCAGTAGTGGCCACAGGACTGGAAAAGGTCAGTTTTCATTCCAATCCCAAAGAAAAGCAATGCCAAAGAATGTTCAAACTACTGCACAATTGCAGTCACCTCACATGCTAGTAAAGTAATGCTCAAAATTCTCCAAGCCAGGCTTCAGCAATACGTGAGCTGTGAAATTCCATATGTTCAATCTGGATTTAGAAAAGGCAGAGGAACCAGAGATCAAATTGCCAATATCCGTTGGATCATGGAAAAAGCAAGAGAGTTCCAGAAAAAATCTATTTCTGCTTTATTGACTATGCCAAAGCCTTTGACTATGTGGATCACAATAAACTGTGGAAAATTCTGGAAGAGATGGGAATACCAGACCACCTGACCTGCCTCTTGAGAAATCAGTATGCAGGTCAGGAAGCAACAGTTAGAACTAGACATGGAACAACAGACTGGTTCCAAATAGGGAAAGGAGTCCATCAAGGCTGCATATTGTCACCCTGCTTATTTAACTTATATGCAGAGTACATCATGCAAAATGCCAGGCTGGATGAAGCACAAGCTGGAGTCAAGACTGTTGAAAGAAACATCAGTAACCTCAGATATGCACATGATACCACTCTTATGGAAGAAAGCAAAGAAGAACTGAAGAGCCTCTTGATGAAAGTGAAAAAGCTGGCTTAAAACACAACATTCAAAAAACTAAGATCATGGCATCCGGTCCCATCACTTCATGGCAAATACATAGGAAAACAGTGGAAACAGATTTTATTTTCTTGGGCTCCAAAATCACTGCAGATGGTGATTGTAACCATGAAATTAAAAGACGCTTGCTCCTTGGAAGAAAAGCTATGATCAACCCAGGTACATATTAAAGAGCAGAGACGTTACTTTGCCACCAAAGGTTCGTCTAATCAAAGCTATGGTTTTCCCAGTAGCCATGTATGGATGTGAGAGTTGGACTGTGAAGAAGGCTGATCACCAAAGAACTGATGCTTTTGAACTGTGGTGTTGGAGAAGACTTGAGAATCCCTTGAACTGCAAGGAGATGAAACCAGTCCATCCTAAAGGAAATCAGTCCTGAATGTTTATTGGAAAGACTGATGCTGAAGCTGATACTCCAATACTATGGCCACCTGCTGCGAAGAACTTACTCATTGGAAAAGACCCTGATGCTGGGAAAGATTGAAGGTGGGAGGAAAAGGGGACAACAGAGGATGAGATGGTTGGATGACATCACCGACTCGATGGACATGAGTTTGAGCAAGCTCCAGGAGTTGGTGATGGACAGGGACGCCTGGTGTGCTGCAGTCCCTGGGGTCGCAAAGTGTCAGACAAGACTGAGGGACCGAACTGAACTGAACTGTAAATTACATAAAAATATCTCCCAGATTCCTTGCAGTAAAAGTGAGCTATTCCAAACCAGAGCCAGATCTAGTTGCCATTCCCTTCTCCAGTGGATCTTCCTGACCCAGGGATCGAAACCAAGTCTCCTATGGCTCCTGCATTGCAGGCGGATTCTTTACTGTTGAGCCACTGGGGAAGCCCAGTATTATTTTTAAAACCACTTAAACCAAAGAATCAGAATACTGCTTCTTCCTTTAGCCTCTGTTTGTCTGAAGGGCTTCCATTCAATACCAAGGATGTGACCCTATCTTTTCAAGGTTATAAAAGAAAGAAATAAAATATCTGGTGATACTCAACAGAGGTGTAACTTAAACTTCAGAAAACATTTTCAACTATGCTCCAGGAAAGTTTGGGAAATTGCTCTCTCTGGAAATGGTCCCATCTTGGAGCCTGTGAGTATAGGGGTGGAGGAGTGAGAATCAGCCACTATGCTCCAGGCTGTTGTGTGCCAGGCAGGTATTGGAACTGAAGCTTCCCAGTCTTATCCAGTGCAATGGAAATGCTGATTCCGTGACGTATGGCAGTGCTAGAGTAGGTCATTGAGACTAAGGCTGAGTTCCTAAGCTACTCAAAAGAGGACAATTCAACAGGAGAGTTCTGACCTAACAGCCCATCCCCACCAGTGTGCCACTCTCTAAGCCAAGAGGAAGGCAGGGAGTTTATGGACTGAATGTGTGCTTAAAGATCACAAAGCCATTCCCCATTTTTAAAATAAGAAAACTGAAAAAGTCCAGAGGAATTAAAAACACAATCAAGGGAAATAGAATAACTTGCCAGTTTGATTTGAAGAATAAATAAAGAAGACTTTTTAGAAGTGAAAAACATAAATTAAAAATATAAGGAAAGGTTTATGAGACTGACATGCTGCCTAATGCAGAGGGATGGATTTAATAGAAGGTTAGACTTGATTAAAAATATAATTAGCAAACTGGAAAAAAGAGCTAGAAAAAAATTGTCTCTATTTAGATACAAATTACTTAGAAACAAAGACCTGAAAATATGAAAAAGAACTTAACAGCCATGTAAGATAGCAGGAGAACATTCTGTATGAACTTAATCTGATATACCAGGAAAGAATAGATAGACTGAGAGAATGGCGATATTGAAGAAATAATTACTGAGAACTTTCCAGAATTGAAGAAAATGACAGTTAACCTAGAGTTCTAGAACCAATGAAATTATATTTCAGTAATAAAGATAAAGTAAGACATTTCCAGGTAATAGGAACTGATAGGTTTTACCGTGAACAGAGCCTCCCTAAAATATCTTCCAAAGGACGTACTTCGGGAAGAATGATTCCAGAATCAGGAAGGGGAACACATGTACACCCATGGCTGATTCATGTCAATGTATGGCAAAATATTGTAAAGTAATATTACTTGACAACGTATTTACTTTACAATATTGTAAAGTAATTAGCCTCCAATTAAAATAAATAAATTTTTTTAAAAAACAGAATATTCCAAAGACTATTAAAAGCATGTGGTAAAATCTAAACAAATGCCAACTGTGTAAAACAATAGTGACTGTGGCCATTTTTCAGTGTTAAAATTTTTTTTGATTTTTTAATTGGAGGATAATTTCTTTACAATGCTGTGTTCTGTTTCTGCTATCTCTTTTACACATTGTGATGTATATATTTCAACACCATTCTCTCAATTTGTCCCAGCCTCGACTTCCCCCACTGTGTCCCACTGTGTCCATAAGTCCATTCTCTACATCTGTGTCTCCGTTCCTGCCTTGCCAATTGGTTCATCAGTACCATTTTTCTAGGTCCCATATATATGCCTTAATATACAGTATTTGTTTTCCTTTTCTGATTTACTTCACTCTGTATGACAGGCTCAAGGTTCGTCTACCTCACTAGAACTGACCAAAATTCGTTCATTTTTATGGCTGAGTAATATTTCATTGTATATCTGTACTACAACTTCTTAATCCATTCATCTGCTGATGGACATCTAGGTTGCTTCCATGTCCTGGCTATTGTAAACAGTGCTGCAATGAACATTAGGGCACATGTGTCTTTTTCGGTTATTGTTTTCTCAGGGTATATGCCCAGAATTGGAATTGTTGGGTTGTAAGGTAGTTTTATTCCTAGTTTCTAAGGAATTCACACTGTTCTCCATAATTGCTATATGAATTTACATTCCCACCAACAGCAAAAGAAGGTTCTCTTTTCTCCACACCCTCTCCAGCATTTATTGTTTGTAGACTTTTTTTTATGGCGGCCATTCTGACCAGTGTGAGCTGATACTTCACTGTAGTTTTGATTTGTATTTCTCTAATAAAGAGCAATTGGAAAAGGCGATGGCACCCCACTCCAGTACTCTTGCCTGGAAAATCCCATGGACGGAAGAGCCTGGTAGGCTGCAGTCCATGGGGTCGCTAAGAGTCGAACACAACTAAGTGACTTCACTTTCACCTTTCACTTGGAAATGGCAACCCACTCCAGCATTCTTGCCTGAAGAATCCCAGGGATGGGGACGCCTGGTAGGCTGCCGTCTGTGGGGTTGCACAGAGTCGGACACGACTGAAGCGACTTGGCAGCAACAATAATGAGCAATTTTGAGCATCTTTTCATGTGTTTCTTGGCTGTCTGTATGTCTTCTATGGATAAATGTCTATTTAGGTCTTCTGTCCATTTTTTTATGGCTGTTTTTCTGATACTGAACTCATGAACAGCTTGTATATTTTCAAAATTAATCCCTTGTCAGTTGCTTCATTTACAATTATTTTCTCCCACTCTGAGGGTTGTCTTTTCATCTTGTTTATAGTTTTCTTTGCTGTGAAAAAGCTTTTAACTTTAATTAGGTCCCACTTGCTTATTTTTGTTTTTATTTCCATTACTCTAAGAGGTGGGCCAAAGAGGATCTTGCTGTGGTTTATATCAAAGAGTGTTCTGCCAATGTTTTTCTCTAAGAGTTTTGTAGTTTCTGGTCTTACCATTAGGTTTTTAATCCATTTTGAATATATTTTTTGTGTATGGTGTTAAGAAGTGTTTAATTTCATTCTTCTACATGTAGCTGTCCAGCTTTCCCAGCACAATTTATTGAAGATGCTCTCTTTTCTCCATTGTATATTCTTGCTTCCTTTGTCAAAGATAAGGTGCCCATGGGTGTGTAGGTTTATCTCTGGGTTTTCTATCTTGTTCCATTTGTCTATTTCTGATTTTGTGCCAGCACGGTACTGTCTTGATTACTGTAGCACATGTCATAATGGCTAGTATCAAAAAGAACACAAATAATAAATGCTGGTGAGGATGTGGAAAATAGTATGGAGATTTCTCAAAAAAATACAAATAGAACTGCCATATGACCTGAAAATTCCACTACAAGGTATATATGTGAAAAAAAACCAAAAACACTAATTAAAAAAATGCTTTTCGTTGCAGCATTATTTAAAGTTGCCAGTTATGGAAGCAAACTAAGTATCCATCAACAGATGAATGGATAAAGAAGACGTGGTATATATACAGGGGAATATTACTCAGCCATAAAAAGGAATAGAATTTTGCCATGTACAGCAACATGGATGGACTTGGAGGGCATTATGCTAAATGAAGTGTCATACAGAGAAAGATAGATACTGTAGGACATCACTCATACATGGAATCTAAAAAGTACAACAAATTAGCGAATAAAACAAAAAGGAAGCAGACATAGATACAGAGAATGAACTGGTAGTTACCATGGGGAGAAGGGAGAGGGGAGGGAACATATCAGGGCAGGGGATTTTTTTTAAGGATTATTATGGGGTTCTTGCCTGGAAAATCCCATGGACGGAGGAGCCTGGTAGGCTGCACCCATGGGGTCGCTAAGAGTTGGACACGACTGAGCGACTTCCTTTTCACTTTTCACTTTCATGCATTGGAGAAGGAAATGGCAACCCACTCCAGTGTTCTTGCCTGGAGAATCCCAGGGGCTGGGGAGCCTGGTGGGCTGCCATCTATGGGGTTGCACAGAGTCGGACACGACGGAAGCGATTTAGCAGCAGCACCAGCATTGGGTTATATGAAATCATGCACTTGAAATTTTTGAAAATTGTAAAGTACTATAGAATTTAAGGAATCTTTCACTGAATTAAAAAATTTAATAAAACAATTTCCCTTTAAAAAAAGAAAATAGATCAAGAAAAACAAATACTATATGATATTGCTCANTCGGACACGACGGAAGCGATTTAGCAGCAGCACCAGCATTGGGTTATATGAAATCATGCACTTGAAATTTTTGAAAATTGTAAAGTACTATAGAATTTAAGGAATCTTTCACTGAATTAAAAAATTTAATAAAACAATTTCCCTTTAAAAAAAGAAAATAGATCAAGAAAAACAAATACTATATGATATTGCTCATATGTAGAATATAAAAAATAAAACAAAGTACTGAAAATAACAAAAAAGAAATAGATTTACAAATTCAGAGGACAAACTGTAGGCTAGCAGCGAGGAGGGGGCAGGGAAGGAGTAGTTAGAGATAGAGGATTAAGAGGTAAAAAAGACTGTGTATAAAATAAATAACCTACAAGGATATATTTTTCAGTGAAGGTAATATATACAATATTTTACAGTAACTATAAATGTAAAACCTTTAAAATTTATGAATCACTATATTGTATACCTATAACTTGTATAATAGTGTACATCAACTATATTAGCTCAATTTAAAAAAATTTTTAAGACATACTAAGGGAGTAGATTAAAAAGTTCTCACCAAAACAAATATATTGTAACTATGTGAGGTTTTGGATGTGTTAACCAACATTATCATGGTAATCATTATATAATAAATAAATCTCTCAAATCATTGTGTTGTACACCTTAAATTTACACAATGTTATAAGTCAATCATATCAATAAAGTTCAAAATAAAAGTTCCAAGATTGGGAACTCATGTACACCTGAGATGGAAAAAAATAAAAAATCTAACAATTTTTTTAAAAAATGAATAAGTAAATAAAAATGTCTTAAAAACTTAAAAAAATGAAACTGTTGTGTTTATTTTAAGAAATCATGCTTGGAACACTGTACAGTTATATGTAAAAAAATGAGATTAGAACATTAATTCACACTGTATGCAAAAATAAACTCAAATGAATTAAAGAGCTAAATGTAAGGTCAGAAACCATAAAACTCCTATAGGAAAACATACACAGAACACCCTTTGGCATAAATTGAGGCGATGTTTTTCTGAATCTGTCTCCTAAGGCAAAGGAAACAAAAATAATCAAATGGAAACTAATGAAACTTAAAAGCTTTTGTACAGCAAAGGAAACAATTGATAAAAAAGAAAAAAAAATTACTTAATGGGAGAAAACATTTGCAAAAGATATGATCAATCAGGGGTTACTATTCAAAGTTTATAAGCAACTTATACAATTCAGTATCAAAAAACAGACAACCTGATTACAAAATGGGCAGAAGGCTTGAATAGACTCTTTTCCAAATAGGACCTGCAGATGGCTACAGGCACAGGAAAAGATGCTCAACATTGCTGGTCACCGGGAGTTACAAATCAAAACCACAATAAAATATCACCTCACACCTGTCAGAATGGCTATCATGAAAAAGACCACAAATAATATGTTGGCAAGGATGTGGAGGAAAGGAAACCCTAGTATACTTGTTGGTGGCAATAGTAACTGGTACAGCCGTTGTGAAAAACAGTATGGAGTCTATTCAAATAACTAAAAGTAGGACTACTGTATGACCCAGAAATCCCACCCTTGGGTATAATTCTGAATAAAACAAAAACACTAATGCAAATCCAAATATTCATAGCAGCACTATTTAGAGTTACCAAACTATTAAAGCAACCTAAATGTCCATTAACAGATGACTAGATACACAAGATATGGTATGTACATATATAATGGAGCATTATTATGCACCATAAAAGAAAAGAAATTTTACGATTTACAACAACATGGATGGAACCGGAGGGTATTATGCTTAATGAAATAAGTCAAAGAAAGACAAATAGTGTATGTTATCACTTATGTGTGGAATATAAAAAATAAATGATGAGAGCCTGGATGGGAGGAGAGTTTCGGGGAGAATGGATACATGTATATGTATGGCTGAGTTCCTTCACTGTTCACCTGAAACCATCACAACACTGTTAATCAGCCATCATTTCAGCTCAGTTCAGTCGCTCAGTCATGTCCGACTCTTTGTGACCCCATGAATCACAGCACGCCAGGCC
>SJYA01000409.1:249289-282874 GCA_006410615.1 Neotragus moschatus | reverse complement strand
AAAACATCTACTTCTGCTTTATTGACTATACCAAAGCCTTTGACTGTGTGGATCACAATAAACTGGAAACTTCTGAAGAAGATGGGAATACCAGACCACCTGACCTGCCTCTTGAGAAACTGTATGCAGGTCAGGAAGCAAGAGAACTGGGCATGGAACAACAGGTTGGTTCCAAACAGGAAAAGGAGTACATCAAGGCTGTATACTGTCACCCTGATTATCTAACTTATATGCAGAGTACATCATGAGAAATCCTGGGCTGGAGGAAACGTAAGCTGGAATCAAGATTGCCAGGAGAAATATCAGTAACCTCAGATATGCAGATGACACCACCCTCATGGCAGAAAGTGAAGAGGAACTAAAGAGCCTCTTGATGCAAGTGAAAGAGGAGAGTGAAAAAGTTGGCTTAAAGCTCAACATTCAGAAAATGAAGATCATGGCATGCAGTCCCATCACTTCATGGCAAATAGATAGGGAAGCAGTGGAAACAGTGGCTGACTTTATTTTTCTGNTAACCTCAGATATGCAGATGACACCACCCTCATGGCAGAAAGTGAAGAGGAACTAAAGAGCCTCTTGATGCAAGTGAAAGAGGAGAGTGAAAAAGTTGGCTTAAAGCTCAACATTCAGAAAATGAAGATCATGGCATGCAGTCCCATCACTTCATGGCAAATAGATAGGGAAGCAGTGGAAACAGTGGCTGACTTTATTTTTCTGGGCCCCAAAATCACTGCAGATGGTGATTGTAGCTGTGAAATTAAAAGATGCTTACTCCTTGGAAGGAAAGTTATGAGCAACCTAGACAGCATATTAAAAAGTGGAGACATTACTTGGTTCACAAAGGTCCATCTAGTCAAGCCTATGGTTATTTCCAGTAGTCATGCATGGATGGGAGAGTTGGACTATAAAGAAAGCTGAGCACAGAAGAATTGATGCTTTTGAACTGTGGTGTTGGAGAATATTCAAGACTGGTTTCCTTTAGGACTGACTGGTTTGATATCCTTGCAGTGCAAGGGACTCTTCACAGTCTTCTCCAACAGCACAGCTCAAAAAACATCAGTTCCTCAGTGCTCAGCCTTATTTATGGTCCAACTCTCACATCCATACATGACTACTGGAAAAACCATAGCTTTGACTAGAGGGACTTTTGTCGGTAATGTCTCTGTTTTTTAATACACTGTCTAGGCTGGTCATGTCTTTTCTTCCAAGGAGCAAGTGTCTTTTTAAATTTCATGGCTGCAGCCACCATCTGCAGTGATTTTGGAGCCCAAGAAAATAAAGTCTGTCATGGTTTCCATTGTTTCCCCATCTATTTGCCATGAAGCATTGGGACCAGATGTCATGATCTTAGCTCTCTGAATATTGAGTTTTAAGCCAACTTTTTCACTCTCCTCCTGCACCTTCATCAAGAGGCTCTTGATGAAGAGCCTCTTCCCTTTCTGCCATACGGGTGGTGTCATCTGCATATCTGAGCTTATTGATGTTTCTCCTGGCAATCTTGATTCCAGCTTGTACTTCCTCCAGCCCAGCGTTTCTCATGATGTACTCTGCATATAAGTTAAATGAGCAGGGTGACAATATACAGCCGTGATGTCCTCCTTTCCCAATTTGGAAGCAGTCCTTTGCTCCATGCCCAGTTCTAACCGTTGCTTCTGACCTGCATACAGGTTTCGCAGGAGGCAGGTAGTGTGTACAAATATACATGTTCACATGTGTGTGCATGCTCCACATTCCGTCACTTACATTAACATATTTACTGTTTACTCACTTAAGTGAACATGCTGACAAATTACTCACATGCAGACACACTCATGTACATTCACACGCACATGGTCACACATTCACTGTTTAATACAGATGTACTCACACCATCATTGCCTCACGTGGACGTGCTCATAGATGTATTCAAATACAGAGACATAACTAGTCACGCTATAATAAATTCACCCCAGGCAAACTTGAACACAAATTCACTCAATCACATGGGTATTCAGTCACATAGGTTCCTGAATATACAAACTCAGGTGCTCCCAGACATTCACTTTCACATGCACGTTAGCACTCTCATAGTCAGGAACATGCTCACATGGATGCTCTCCTACACACATGTGCACAGCCTCCGCAGAGTACAGTATTCCCTCATAAAGAAAATACACCCAAATATATATATATATATATATATATAAAGAAACTTCCCTTCTAGAGCTAAAGAAAAAAATTGCCACCCACCCACTTGGAGTGCTCTGCCTCTTGCAGAGCAAGAAAACAGAAACATGCTAACATGTGTGTTCATCCTCACAAATACCTTCATACAATGGAGCACACACATATTCACTAAAGCAAAAATTTACTCACAAAGGTCCGCTGTTACCTATGAACAGGCTCAAATACACACTGACACTGTCACATTTAGGCTCACATGCAAAACTGTTCAAACAAAAAAATCCAAATAACAAAAACGCTGAAAACATGCCCCAAACATCTACTTACCAAAAACGCTCACTCATTAGCTCCCACCAATGAGATGAAAATCTCACTCACATGCCAGCACACATTCAGATTGTTGATTTGAAACCTCATGAGTTCCCTGGATGAAATTTGAAACTCAGTCCCACGTATGAAGGGCAAGGAAATACCAGAGCAAGAGGCGGAGCACTCCAAGTGGGTGGGTGGCAATTTTTTTCTTTAGCTCTAGAAGGGAAATTTCTTTATATATATATATATATATATTTGGGTGTATTTCCTTTATGAGGGAATACTGTACTTTGTGGAGGTTGTGCACATGTGTGTGGGAGAGCATCCATGTGAGCATGCTCCTGACTGTGAGAGTGCTAACGTGCATGTGAAAGTGAGTGTCTGGGAGCACCTGAGTTTGTGTGTGTGTATATATATATATATATATATATATATATATAAATTGGAAGCTAATTACTTTACAATATTGTGGTGGTTTTTGCCATGCATTCACATGAATCAGCCATGGATGTACCTGTGTTATTAGCAAGAGAACTTACATATAAGGCTTGTGTTGAGTGGACACAAGACAAGTAGATCTCCATGCCTGCTTGTCAGAATCTTAAGTTTATATGGGAGATTTAATGGGGCTCAGCCAAATGTCTTGTCCTTATGATCTCAACAGCACATTCCTCTTTCAAGGCTGTGTCTTTAAAAGAGGACCTAGTATGGGAACTGTGGGCAGAACATACATTCCAAGGATGAGGAGCAAGTGAGGAGACTCTGATCACCAAGACTCAGCTCTTGGGTCAACCAGTAGTCATGTCTTCTTTAGAGGTGCCATTTCACACCAGTCAGAATGGCTGCGATCCAAAAGTCTACAAGCAACAAATGCTGGCGAGGGTGTGGAGAAAAGGGAACCCTCTTACACTGTTGGTGGGAGTGCAAACTAGCACAGCCACTATGGAGAACAGTGTGGAGATTCCTTAAAAAAACTGGAAATAGAACTGCCATATGACTCAGCAATCCCCCTGCTGGGCATACACACCGAGGAAACCAGAATTGAAACAGACACGTGTACCCCAATGTTCATCGCGCCACTGTTTATAATAGCCAGGACATGGAAGCAACCTAGATGTCCATCAGCAGATGAATGGATAAGAAAGCTGTGGTACATATACACAATGGAGGATTACTCAGCCATTAAAAAGAATACATTTGAGTCAGTTCTAATGAGGTGGATGAAACTGGAGCCTATTATACAAAGTGAAGTAAGCCAGAAAGAAAAACACCAATACAGTATACTAACACACATATATGGAATTTAGAAAGATGGTAACGATGACCCTGTATGTGAGACAGCAAAAGAGACACAGATGTATAGAACAGTCTTTTGGACTCTGTGGGAGAGGGCGAGGGTGGGATGATTTGGGAGAATGGCATTGAAACATGTATACTATCATATATGAAACGAATTGCCAGTCCAGGTTCGATGCAGGATACAGAATGCTTGGGTCTGGTGCACTGGGATGACCCAGAGAGATGGTACGGGTAGGGAGGAGGGAAGAGGGTTCAGGATGGGGAACACGTGTATACCTGTGGCAGATTCATGTTGATGTATGGCAAAACCAATACAATATTGTAAAGTAATTAACCTCCAATTAAAATAAATTATATTAAATTTTTTTTTAAGTATTTCTATTTGGCTATGCCAGGTGTTTGTTTTGACACACGGGATCTTCAATCTTCACTGCGGCATGCAGGATCTTTTTAGTTACTGCGTGAGGGACCTTTAGTTGTGGCATGTAATCTCTTAGTTGTGACCTGTTGGATCTAGTTCCTTGACCAGAGATTGAGCCTGGGCCCCTGGCATTGGGAATGTGGCATCTTCGCCACTGGACCACCAGAGAAAGCCCTGTCATATCTTCTTGATGATCTTCTCCAACATTCCATCCCTCGTGACTGATTCTTACAATCGTATACATCCCCCCTTCTGCCATTTGCCCTGAGCCATTAACAAGGGGTTTTATTAGCATGGAAATAGTTCATTTGGTGGCTGTCTAGCTGCATTGGAGGCAGTTACCCCAATAATAACATAAGCATATGCAAGAGAAAAGACAGATTATGATTCCTGATGAATAACCTTCCCCCCGCCAAGAGCTCCATGATCTGAACCACTGAAAATAAGTCCTCTAAGCAGGGACTTGGATCACTCAAGGTGTTCCCTTGTGTGACTTAATAAGGATGATACATTAGTAGACTCATCAGGTATGAACGTATAACCTTCTGTTACCCAACAGTTATATTGATTCCTTCGGCAGGCTCTTGAGCAGACCTACTGAAGGAAGGTATTTCCATCAGAGTTCATTGTGTGACCAGACACTGGAGCAGCAGTAGTCTAAAGATGAAAAGACAGATGTTTAGTAGGGACTTGTATGGCAAGTCTTCCGCTCACATAAAAATTACACTTCTGGCCTAATCCTTAGATGTTAATGGTTAATGCGGCTGTTGCATTAGGAGCTTGACAGGGTTATTTATAGCATCTATATTGGCTGGGGAAGGCAGCACTGTCAGGCATGTGGAGATGAACTGTGGGAGGGATATGCTAGGCCAGGACTCCTACCTTCTCCCCTCTTTCAGTGGTGTGTATTCCATTCCAAGCATAGCACATTCCTCAGGTCTGGCTCCCAGAGGAGATTTGAGCGGTTCCTCCTCACCCAGGGTTGCAGAGTAACTCATCCATCCTGGTAGAATGTCTTCTTGCAAATTCCAGTAGATAATGCCTTTCCCAGGTGTGATGTGGCTTGGTGTTCCCAGCATCATAGTATGTTGATCCTGTTGGAAGTGCTCTCAAAATGGTGTCATAGGAATAGAACAGACAGTCAAAAATGGCTCAGCAAGGTGTTCTTTACTTCTGCAGAAGGGCACTTTGCAGACCAGAGGTCTGGGAGCAAGCACCCTGAGTGGGAGGTCTGATCGGGTTTTATCCCTAAGACGCAGGTTCCCTCCCCTGGCTCTTCATAGGCTGAGGACCAGAGTCACAATCTTCCCAAGATGTCACCTAAGATTTTTATTGGTCGATGGGGTCATGAGTAATATTTGCAAGCTCTTGAGTGGAGGACTGTTTTACCCACACCTTTAGTTCTCTGAACGTATGCAGGGTAAAAACCCATGAAATTACCTTACCAAACTGTTTTTATGAGGAAGGGGAGAGAACAAAGGGCTGGCAACAAGCTGCCATTTTTAGAAACCTTATTCACAGGCTGGGTGTGTGTATATATATGTGTGTGTGTGTGTGTGTGTGTGGGTAATGTGTGCTTAAAATGGATATGGATCATTTCTCTATTTCTCATATCTTCCCTTTTGGTAGAAAAGACTGTATTTTACTACAGTCCACAGTGAGAAGAGTGCAATCTAAGTCGTATTCCATGACTTCCATACCTTCATGATACTGGGTGTCTTGGTACAGGTCCTCAGTCTGGATTATGGGGCAGTCAGCATCATTCAAATGTATTAAAGCTTGAGATAGTACTTTAGTCTACCTGGCTAAAGTGATGTTACCTGTTAGTAATTTAATCTGCTGCTTCAGTACTCTCCTTTTCCTTTCTATCACCCATGCTCCTTAGGGGAGACAGAATCTCCATTTACTATCATGTTCTTTGGTGCAAGCTTGATATTTGAAATGTCATCCTTGGTCACTGTCCATTTGACTAGTGTATCTATACATAGTACTCTTCTAATTCCCTAATGATGACATCTTTTTTTGTGTGTGGTGACTGGAGAAAGTCTAAATTAGGCCAGACACGGTGTCCACCCAAACCAAGACATTTAGAACCCTCACTTGGAGGAAGGGGGCCGATATGATCTTTTTCTCTCAGTGACTCACCAGTGGGGAGTTCCAGTGAGTGGACTCAGGCTTCTTTGGCAGTTGCCTTGGGCCTTGTTTAGAACACACAGCAACTGCATCAACCAAGTCATTTTGTTTCAGGGGCGTTCTAGCAACCTTGGCCATATGCCGTCCCCTTCGAACACTATGGTGGCCACTCTTTCTATGCTGTATCTACGGAAGGGCAGATTGCTAAGGCTTGTACCCAGGCTAGGGCATCAGCTTCCTGCTGCCAGGGGGTATCAGTGCCTCATGATCTGGTACATGGAAATCAGTGACAACTGACTCAGGTTCTGGCAAGCAAGCCCAAGTGTCTTCCTACATATTCTAACCCCCAAAGGGCTTATTCATAATTATCCACCCATATGCTTCCAATGTCCAAGCCATAGGGTTAATCCCTTTAGAACTGCGGAATTGTCAGTGCAAAGTGTTAACAGTCAGGACTTATGAAACCACTCTGCATTCATCCCCATGGCTGCCACAGTTCATTCCGGTTTCTATCCAGATGATGTCAGTGTTGGGCTGAATAGTGGCTACTGACCCTAAGACCAAATTCCCAGACACCTGGATTAAACGGATCTGTACCTGATGTCCTCATGGGCTGCCAGAAGAATACGAGTGGGGGAATTTGGAGGACTGACACATTCTATAAGGCCTAGTAGCAACTGCATTTTTAGAGGCAGTGGGCTGGCATACAGGATGCGCCTCTGCTGCAAATAGGCAACCATTTAGTCAAAGTGGGAGTTTAAGCTATGGCAGAACATGTTCTCAATCTCCCCTTGATAGGAAGGCAAATTCTTACTATAAAATGCTGTTCCTTACAACTGTCTGGTCGTATTTAATTTGTGTGCATTCTCAGATATTCCAGTCAGAGCCTTGGTAATATAGCCAATGTTTCCAACTGTGTCCTGTTACAAGGAGAACAGATTAGTATTGGATTTATACAAATAAATATATGACCATAAAAGTCAGAATACTCACAGAACACTCCAACACCTGGAGGGATCAGATAGGGAGAAAAAAGTAAATGTTTCATCCTTATTCACAAATGTATATGTTAGAAAATTGCTCATAGCTTAAGTGAAAAAGTTTCCTTAAATCTGGAAAACCAAAGCACAGAAGAACTAACAATGTTTCAAACAGAAAGTCAAAATTATGATCATCCTCATTATTTCACTTGATCCCATGAAATTTATGGAGAAAGACCAACACTAAAAAGAGAATACAAACAAACCAAAAAAAACTGCCCTTTTTAACTGATGAAGGAAAATTAAGTTTTAGTTTTACATAAGTACACTATAGATATTAAAGCCCATTTTTCTTTCATATAGAAGCCTTAATGAAGTTCAATCATGTATCCAATCTAGATCATATAAATAACACTACACTCTCAAGGCTGCATTTTTGACATGGCTCCTAGTATGGGAACTGTGGGGCACATCTACATTCCAAGGACAGGGGAGGTAGCGAGGAGCCTCTCATTGCCTGAGTCCAGCTCGCCTGTCAACCAGTGGCCGCATCCTCCCAGTAAGCTCCAACACAGATACACTCACCTGGACCTGACACATCGACTCCTTCACACAAATATGCTCAAATGCTCATAAGTTCACTCAGTTCAGTTCAGTCGCTCAGTCGTGTCCGACTCTTTGTGACTCCATGAATTGTAGCATGCAATTCATGTCCATCACCAACTCCCGGAGTTCACCCAAACTCGTGTGCATCGAGTCGGTGATGCCATCCAGCCATCTCATCCTCTGTCTTCCCCTTCTCCTCCTGCCCCCAATCCCTCCCCGCATCAGAGTCTTTACCAATGAGTCAACTCTTCGCATGAGGTGGCCAAAGTATTGGAGTTTCAGCTTTAGCATCATTCCTTCCAAAGAACACCCAGGGCTGATCTCCTTTAGAATGGACAGGCTGGATCTCCTTGCAGTTCAAGGGACTCTCAAGAGTTTTCTCCAACACCACGGTTCAAAACATCAATTCTTAGGCACTCAGCTTTCTTCACAGTCCAACTCTCACATCCATACATGACCGCTGGAAAAACCATAGCCTTGACTAGACGGACCTTTGTTGGCAAAGTAATGTCTCTGCTTTTTTGTATGCTATCTAGGTTGGTCCAAATATGTACACTCTGATCTTCCCATATACCCCTTCATTTACACATGCACATTAACCTTAAATAAGGAATCTGCTAACATACACACTCACACACAAGCAAACTCACATCTACCATGAAGCTCCACCATTCACTCATATGTAAATAAACTCACACTGCCATTCATGATTATGTTACGCTCATACAGTTCTTGCAAGTTAAGCTCACTTTCACTTGTGTGAACCTAGTACACATTCACTGCCTCACATGAACACACTGGTGTTCTCTCATGTGTTCACAAACTTCAGTCATACCTCTTGAACATAAACTTCAATACTCAAATATTGTCACACTAACAGACCCTTATGGTGATTAGGATTATGAGGCATGGAGGGAGGAGTGCGCCTCTCCAGAGGGGGAACCAGCCCTGGAGCACCAGCGCCTTTGGGCTGCATCCTTTCCTTGCTGGCCAGCACTTCAGCTGCACACTTTCCCCCACCCTCAAGACTCAGTGAACAGACAGGTCCCACAAGATCATGGAGTAGAAGGATGTGCATTCACCTTCTCCCGTGAGAACTCCAAAATTGCAAAGAACTGTTGAACAGGCATCCCCAGGAGAATGTTGGGTCCCACTGAAAAAAGACACCCCATGTCCGAGGGCAAAGGAGAAGCCCCAACGAGATGGTAGGAGAGGCAAAATCGTGTTTAGAATCAAACCTCATACCCACCAGAGATGCTCAGAGGGCTCAAACAAAACCTGTGTGCACCAGGACCCAGGGATCCCACAAGAGACTGAGACACCCCTGCCTTTCAGTGTCTGAGTGGAGGCATAGGTCAGCAGTGTCATGGGAAGAGGGGCTCTGGCTTCAGCAGGCCATGGGAAGAGGGGCTCTGGCTTCAGCAGGCCTTGGAGGCGTGGTGTGTAAGCCCCACCGTAGCCAACCAGACAACTCACAAACTGGAGGACAAACAAACAATTATACCAAAGAAGTTCTTGCACTGTTGTGAAAGTTCTGGGGCCCACAACAGATTTCCCAACCTGGGAATCCAGCAAAGAGACTGAGAACCCCCAGGAAATTTGACTTTGAAGGCCAGCGGGCTTTGATTACAGAACTTACACAGGACTAGGGAAACAGACTCTTGGAGGGCACAAACAAAACCTTGTGTGCACCAGGACCCAGGAGAAAGGAGCAGTGAGCCCACCAGAGACTGAGCCAGACTTGCCTGTGAGTGTCCAGGAGATTCTGGTGGAGGCATGGGTCGACAGGGGCTTGCTGTGGGGTCAGGGGCCCTGAATCTAACAGTCCTGGTATAAGTTCTTTTGAAGGCCCTCCATTACCTCTATCATAGTTTAGCCTCACGCCAGACTACAGGGAGGGAACACGGCCCCTCCAATCAACAGAAAATTGGATTAAAGATTTACTGAGTATGGCCCTGCCCATCAGAGCAAGACCCAGATTCCCCCAGAGCCAGTCCTTCCCATCAGGAAGCTTCCACAGGCCTCGTATGCTTATCCATCAAAGAACAGACAGAATGGAAACCACAATTACAGAAAACTAACCAAACCGATCACTTGGATCAAAGCCTTGTCTAACTCAATGGAACGATGAGCCATGCCATGTAGGGCCACACAAGACGGATGGGTCATGGTGGAGAGTTCTGACAAAACGTGGTTCACTGGAGAAGGAATGGCAAACCACTTCAGTATTCGTGCCTTAAGAACCCCATGAAGAGTATGAAAAGGCAAAAATATATGACACTGAAAGATGAACTCCTCAGGTCAGTAGATGCCCAATACGCTACTAGAGAAGAGCGGAGAAATAGCTCCAGGAAGAAGGAAGAGGCTGAGGCAAAGCGTAAACAATGCCCAGCTGTGGATGTGACTGGTGACAGAAGTAAAGTCTGGTGCTGTAGAGAACAATATTGCATAGGAACCTGGAATGCTAGGTCCATGAATCAGGGTAAATTGGAAGTGGTCAAACAGGAGATTGCAAGAGTGCACATCGACACTGTAGGAATCGGTGAACTAAAATGGACCAGAATGGGCAAATTTAATTCAGTTGGCCATTATATCTACTGCTGTGGGCAAGAATCCCTTAGAAGAAATGGACTAGCCCTCATAGTCGACAAGAGAGTCTGAAATGCAGTACTTGGGTGCAATCTCAAAAAAAGACAGAGTGATCTCTGTTCGTTTCCAAGGCAAACCATTCAATATCACAGTAATCCAAGTCTATGCCCCAACCACTAATGCCAAAGAAGCTGAATTGACTGGTTTTATGAAGACATACAAGACCTTCTAGAACTAACGCTGCAGCCATGATTAAAAGACGCTTGCTCCTTGGAAGAAAAGCTATGGCAAACCTAGACCGTGTATTAAAAAGCAGAGACATTACTCGAGTGACAAAGGTCCATCTAGTCAAAGCTGTGGTTTTTCCAGCAGTCACGTGTGGCTGTGAGAGTTGGACCATAAAGAAAGCTGAGCGCCAAAGAATTGACGCTTTTGAACTGTGGTGTTGGGGAAGACTCTTGAGAGTCCCTTGAGCTGCAAGGACATCAAACCAGGCAATGCCAAAGGAAACCAGTTCTGAATATTCATTAGAAGGACTGATGTTGAAACCGAAGCTCCAGTACTTTGGCCACCTGATGTGAAGAACTGACTCATTAGAAAGGACTGTGATGCTGGGAAAGATTGAAGGCAGGAGGAGAAGGGGACGACAGAGGATGAGATGGTTGGATGGCATCACTGACTCGATGGACATGAGTTTGAGCAAGCTCCGGGACTTGGTGATGGACAGGGAAGCCTGGCATGCTGCGGTCCATGGGGTCACAGAGTCAGACATGACTGAGTGACTGAACTCACTGGAACAGTAACATGCTCATAAGTTTACTTGCACACAAATATGGTCACACCGGGAAGCTCACAAATTCACTCAGTCACATTACATAACAGCAGCTATGTTCACTCACATGCTCACAGATTTCTCTATTCAAATATTTTCACACATTTACAAGATCACTTGAACAACAAAATAACTGACTCAGTATTCAGATATATACTAAAATGCATTCATGTGATTGAAAATTTATCTATAGAGATGAGCACACATAGATTTATACTTTACGTGTGCAAACTTACAGCCAGGAAATTCCTCATGCCCCTACATCGTCTCACACACAGACTGTTGCCACAGATATCCTGACTTACATACAGATACACATTCACTCACAAAACAGATCAAATATTCACAAGCTCAAACATTCACTCGCATTCAAAAACACATATGCATGTACACATACACTCTTGACACATTCACTCTTTCCCAAAAACATACTTAAACATGTATTCAACCAAATGACCATTCCAACGAATTCACTCAAACTGAAATACAAATACATACAGTCAGATGCTGCCACTCACACCTTCACTTACACATATCATTCACAATCTTAAAATCCAGAATGTGCCCACATGCATGCCTGAATGCAAGCATGCTCACATCCATCTCGGAGCTGAAACATTTGCTCACGGAAGAAAATGCACTCATACGTCCTTCCATGTGCACCCATATTTTATACTAATGTGCTCACAGTACATTAACTAGTTCAAAACGAAGAACCTGACATATTCCCTTACACAAACATGCTAACATCCAAGCACATGGTCACAGACATGTGACCAGGCATGCACATTGTGTTTATATGTGCAAGCATGCGAATTCATTTACTCATGCAAACTTTTTGTCATAAGCATTAACATGTTCACAAATAGAGTTGCACACAAACATACTCACCCATCTATATAAAACAGTTACATTTACTCACACATGGGTATGAATGACCTTATTCCAGTATACAGTTGACCCTTGCATGACACGAATTTCAGCCGTGGGTCCACTTATGTGCAAATTTTTTCAATAAATATACAGTTGGCCCTCTGTGTCTGCGACTTCGCTTTCACTTTTCACTTTCATGCATTGGAGAAGGAAATGGCAACCCACTCCAGTGTTCTTGCCTGGAGAATTCCAGCGACGGGGGAGCCTGGTGGGCTGCCGTCTATGGGGTCGCACAGAGTCGGACAAGACTGAAGTGACTTAGCAGCAGCAGCAGCAGCAGCAGCAGCATATCCCATTCTATTTTGATGGTCCACAGCTGGTTGAATCTGAGGATGCAGACTACAGGGATAGAGAGGGCTGACTATGGGACTTGGAGACTCTCAGAGTTTGGTATCCTCAGTGGGTCCTAGACTCAGTCTTCTGTGGATAGTGAATGACCACTGTAATCACATATTAGCAAGGTCATGAGAAAATATACTTTCCCACCCATTATACATGAATATGCCAAGATGATTATCAGGCTTGCAAATTCATTTATACAGATGCGCATACATAAATGTTCACTTTAAGCATACAGATAAATATCTATCCTAGAGACCACTCTCACCCATGAACAGGCTCACAGAAACACTGTCACAGACAGATGTGCTTACCTACCTATACATTTACACCTTCACTCACTCACAAAACACTTTCACACTCAAACATTCTCAGACTTGCCCACCAGTACATTCCCACTCACACACACATTCATTTACATGTGCATACTGACATTCACTCCTCCACACAAACATGCTCAGACATTCACTCAATCACAGGACCATGCCCAGAGATTCATTCACACAGGGACACCTATGCTTATATTCAAAAGTCCCCACTCACACACTCCACTTATACACGCACATTTTCACTCAAAATCCACGTTCACATAGATACTCACATACAAATATGTTCACACCCTCTATGAGCTCAGATATTCACTCAAAGAAGAAAATGCACTCACAAGCACTTCTTCCACTCATGTTTATGTTTCACTCACACAAATATACTCACCTGCTTACTAGCTCACAACGGTGAACCTGATACACATTCACCCACTCATACAGACGTGCTAACACCCATGCATGTGGCTGCAAATTCAGGGTATACTTGGACACACAAACACTTACAGCAATACCCGAATATTGAAATGTGACCACAGTCTCAGATGTACAAGGTCACATATTTACTCTCACAAATGGACAGACTCATATATATGCACATGCTCCTTGGTTCAGGCTTCTCTGGTGGCTCAGATGGTAAAGAATCTGCCTGCAGGGCAGGAGACCCGGGTTAGATCCTGGGTCAGGAAGATCCCCTGGAGAAGGGGATGGCAACCCACTCCAGCATTCTAGCTTGGAGAATCCCATGGATAGAGGAGCCTACAGTCCTTGGAATCACAGAGTCGGACATGACTGAGTGACTAGCTTACATATTAACACATACCGACAAATGTACTCACACATATACACATACTAACATGCATTCACACTTGGTGGCTCACAATTCACACACATGAAGTGGCCCTAGATAATTCATATTATCATAATCGTGCACTTAAAAACATACACATGATTATAAATTCACTCACATTCAAGATACACTCATTTCATTTATACACGCACACACCCATTCACTTACCCATATAAAATGTCATTGTCACAAACATGCTTACATGTTGAATTGCACAGGAACGTGCTCACAATCAGCAAGAAGCTCACAATTTCATTCACTTATTAAAGGAGAACCATTACATGGCACTTGCTGGTGGCTCTGTGGTAAAAGAATCCACCCGCCAATGTAAGAGACATGGATTTGATCCCTGGTCCGAGAGGATCCTACATGCCATGAAGCAACTGAGCACACATGCCACAACTATTGAGCTGTGCTCTAGACCCCGCAAGCCACAACTACTGGGCCCACATGCCATGACCACTGAAGCCTGTGTGCCCCAGAGCCCTTGCTCCACAACGAGAAGTCTGTGCAGCGCAGCCAAAGAGAATCAACTAGAGAAGTGCCCGTGCAGCAACAAAGACACAGCACAGCCAAAAATAAATAAAATTTTAAAAAGTATTAATGCATATATGTGGAATTTAGAAAGATGATATGGACAATCCTACATGCAGGGCAGCAAAGGAGACATAGATGTAAAGAACAGACTTTTGGACTCAGTGGGAGAAGGCGAGGATGGAATGATTTGAGAGAATAGCATCGAAGCATATACATTACCACGTGTAAAATAGATGACCAGTGCGAGTTTGATGCAAGAAGCGGGACACCCAAAGCCGGTTTTCTGGGACAACCCAAAGGGATAGGGTGGGGAGGAAGGTGGGAGGGAGATTCAGGATGAGGGGGACACGTATACGTGTGGCCGATTCATGTTGATGTATGGCAAAACCCATCACGATATTGTAAATAATTATCCTCCAATTAACTAATTTAAAAAATAAAAAACCATTGAATGTACTCCCACATATATGCTCACAAATAACCTTACTCAAATGTATTCACACATAAACAAGATCACACAAAAACACACTTACCCCAACTACTCAGTATTATGCTAATTTGCATTCACATGCCTACAAATTCATTTATACAGGTGAACACACTTAAATATTCATTTTAAGCATACACATTTACACCTAAGAAAACACTGTCACCCATGAACATGCTCACGCATACAATGTCACACAGAGATATGTTGACATACATACACATTCTTGCACATTAACTGAACATACACTGTTTGCCCTCAAATTCAACTTAAAAACACATACATTCACATGTGTACGCCTACACATTCATTGTTTCACATAAATATGCTGGTGTGTGTGTGTGTGTGTGTGTGTGTGGCGCTCAGTCGTGTCTGACTCTTTGTGACCCCATGGACTGTAACTGTAGCTGCCAGGCTCTTCTGTCCGTGGGGATTTGCCAGGCCAGAATGCTGGAGTGGGTTGCCATGCCCCCCTCCAGGGGATCCTGACCCAGGTATCGAACCCAGATCTGCCAGATTGCAGGTGGATACTTTACCATCTGAGCCACGAGGGAAGCCCAAGAATCCTGGAGTCGGTAGCCTATCCCTTCTCCAGGGGCTCTTCCCAACCCAGGAGTCAAACTGGATCTCCTGCATTGCAGCCGGATTCTTTTTTTTTTTTTAATTTTTTATTTTTTTCCATCTCAGGTGTACATGAGTTCCCAATCTGCAGCCGGATTCTTGACCAGAAGAGCTAGCTATCAGGGAAGCCAAAACATGCTGACGTAGTCACTCAATTTCATGACCTTACTCACGAGTTTACTCACGAAGGGACTCAGATATAAACAGTCAGATGCGTCCAGATGTTCCCACTCACACTTTCACTTGCACAGTCTTAAAATCCAGAACATGCTTATATACATGTGTACACAAGCATGTTTCCATCCACCGTAAAGCTCAGACATTAGCTCACAGAAGGAATTTGCTCACATGTACTCACATTCTCATATTACCTCACATAAATATGCACATACCAGCTCACAGCTGAGAACCTGACACGCGTTCTCTCATTCACATGAACGTAACTTTAATATTGTCAATAGATAATTATGCCACATGGAGTTTAAGGCAAGGAAGGCTTTGTTTAAGACTACTGTAGAAGGGGACAGAGACTGTTGCAACAGGGAAAATAACCTCAACTCCATATACACAAGAGACAGATGAAAATTTATCGCCAACAGGGTGGTTGAAGGAGGTAGTGACTGGGAAATTACTAACAGGAACTTAGGTATTGGGTTGGTTAATTTTAGATGTCAACTTGCTTGTAAAGCATTTCCTGGTGTGTCTGTAAGCAGGATTCTGGAAGAGATTAGCACGTGAATTGGTAGACTGAGTAAAGAAAATGGCCCTCATCAGTGCAAGTGGGCCTCATCCAGTCCCTTGAGGGCCTGAATAGAAGAGAAAGGCAGAGGAAGGACGAGTTTGCTCTTTGCCTGAACTGAGACATCCATATTACTCTGTTCTAAGACATCGGCACTCCTCGTCTCAGGCCTGAACACTTAGACCAGGATTTGTACCATCTGCCCTCTGGTTCTCAGGCTTTTAGCCTTGAACTGGGCCCAGGGTTTGTCAGGCCTTCTGACTTAGACTGAATTATACCACCGACTTTCTTGGTTGTCCAGCTTGCAGACAGCAGATTGCATGATATCTCATCCTCCATAATCGCGTGAGATAATTTCTATAATCAGTCTCTTCATGTATCCGTATGCTGGTGCTCATGCTCAGTTGCTAAGTCATGCCTGACTCTGCAGCCCTGTGGACCTGTAACCCTCCAGAATCCTCTGTCCATGGGATTCCCCAGACAAGAATACTGGAGTGCATTGCCATTACCTCCCCCAGGGGATCTTCCCAACCGCGGGATTGAACCAATGTCTCCTGCGTCTCCTGCGTTGGCAGGCAGATTCTTTACCACCGAGCCACCTGGGAAGCCATATCTATATCTCTATTATATGTATAGCCACATCTATATATAGTAGAGAAATAGAACTAATATATATACACACACACATATATAAATGCACAGATGTTAGGTATCTGCTCTAGTTATCTCTACCTATAGGTATAGATACTTGATATATAAGAGATGTGTATACTATCTGTTTCTTGTTGATCCTGTTTCTGTGGCGAACCCTGACTAACACAAGTATCGGGGAGGCTGGGAGTGGAACTTGATTAGATATCAAGAGGAGGGATGAAAATCTCAGATACGAAGTATGGGAGGATTCTGATTAAACTGATTCTGATTAGGGAGGATCTTTGCTGAAACTGGGCTCGGCAGCTTGGCAGGCAGGATCAAGCTTCAGGTAGAGTGAAGAAGAGGACTCAGAACGGCCTAAGGTTTGGTTAAGGAGGGAGTTATTTTCAGTTCCTCCCCTTCTTCAAGGGAAGAAGAGGCATTCTTTTTCCTGTGAACAGTACGAGTCCATTTCTCACTCAGTCACCTTTTGTTCACTAAGCAACAGCTGAAGCGTCTGCTGATATTTGGTAGTAGAAGATATCTGCTGGATCCTGCAAGGAATCAATCATTTAATGAGGGAGGTTTCTAAGGAAACAAGAAAGAAAGATTAAGATTTATAGTGGACTATTAATGTTTAGACACAGTTTCTGAGTCCAGAAGGATAACCAGTTGAAAACATTTCTAGATGTTGGGCTTGAAGCATGTTTAGATGGTGGAGTGAGGAGATGGCAGTGGTAATCTGATAGATTTCCTAGTTTGCAGTGAATGTTTTCTGTGAAGCGTAGACATCAGATAGGTTGTGGTAAGATCATCCACAGTCATGATTATTTCCTGGAGCACAGCATGGGAGATAAGTGAAATTTCCTGAGTGGTCCACATGGCAGCAGTTTCAGGCATGAAGATCATACATAATCTGCTGCAATGATAAGTCCTTTGAAATTTATATCAACTCGTCTAGCGCCAGCTCATAGGACTTCTTTTGATCCTGTGAAGACAAAGCGTAGACTTCCAATACGAGTCTGGGCAGTCAGCTTTGTGTTCTCAACGATGTCAAATCAGGAGGGTTGGAAAAAATTTGGAAACAGTAGTTTGCGGAGTTGCGGCCAGCTATTGAAGCAAACTGGAAGAGTTGAGAATTTGGTAAGGACTGACAAAAGGTATGAGATAGCAGAAGCCAGTCCAATTTAGATGTAGGTAACATAACTACGCAGTTTACAGCGACGTGCAAAATAGCTCCAAGACCAGAATCTCATACCTTACAATGCTGTGGTTTCTTTTGTGTGTGTGTGTGTGGTTTCTTTTTAAAAACAAACTTCAACAGTGACTTCCTTTTTGGCCAAAGATACTCAAAGTAAGATTATTCTTGTTTATAAAATGTCTGATCTCACTAGATTTGGCTTGCTTATTTGCACAACTTCAGCAAGAATGATAATTGACCACAGAGGCCTTTGTAGTTTGCTTTGCTGGAACTTTTCATACGGAACCTTAGATTGGACTTTGAAAAGCCTCTCAAGACTAGGAAGCCATGCCAGGAACTCACCACCAGAATTCACATGCAGATTCAGGTCAATTAATCTCTTCTTGAAGTCCTCACAGTATCCTAAGTTTGCTAGGCCTGCCGGGTGGTGACCTATCTTACTCAGCTCTAAGACTGAGAAAGCTATAATCCAGGTAGGAGGCCCATTTGCCCAAGAGGACTTTGTAAGCGTTGGCTTCATAAAATCACCTTTAATGTCTTTAACTGTCTGATCATATCTGATTATACGTATGGTTTTCAAATATCATAGTCCACTAAAAGCTTATATAATCAAATCAATACAGAGGAAAGATTCATATGGAACCTATACCATTCGTTGTATTACTATGAAAATGAGAATACTTAATAAGAATATTCAAACTCTAGAGTGATCAGGCAGGGAAAAGAAGATAAACACTTCACTTCCATTACAGAAGCATGATTTACTAAAGTATTATGAATCTTAGCTTATGTTAGAAGAGAGAGTTGTGCTCCAGAGAATAGAACATTAAGGCACCAGCAGTAGTCCAAACAAAAGCTGTAATCATGCCTAATGTGTTCACTCAGCCCCATGTAATTCTTGTTCTGTTTGATCTTGGATTAGCCATCTCATGAACTTATCAGCTTCTTCAGGAGAATTCAGGAAATCCTGACTCGGGCTAGTGGTGTGGTCTCAAAGTTGTTTGAGCAATGTCATTAGGAGTTCTGTGCCTCAAGGGTACCTGGCAGAGTCCTTTGGGGACTCCAGGATAGTCTCATTTTGTTGAAGATAGTTAGTCTGGCATGTAGCTGATTGCAAGGGTTTTCAGGGAAGCATCAAGGTAAAATAACTATGGATGACAAAAGATGAAAATCATTGGTCTGTATTTCTGCTTTTGTGCCAATACCATACTGTCTTGATGACTGTAGCCTTGTAGTATAATCTGAAGTCGGGAAGGTTGATTCCTCCAGCTCCATTCTTCTTTTCAAGACTGCTTTGGATATCCGGGGTCTTTTGTGTTTCTTGTGAACTTTTTTGTTCTAGTTCTGTGAAAAATGCCATCGGTAACTACTTAACAATAGCTAGAACATGGAAGCAATCTAGACGTTCATTGAGAGATGAATGGATAAAGAGGTGTGGTATATACACACAGTGGAATATTACTCAGCCAGAAAAAGGAACGCATTTCAGTCAGTTCTAACGAGATGGATGAACCTGGGACTTATTACATAGGGTGAAGTGAGTCAGAAAGAGAAAGATAAATGTCATATTCTACCACATATATACAGAATCTAGAAACACGGTACTGAAGAATTTATTTATAGGGCAACAATGGAAAAACAGACATAGAAAATAGACTTATGGACATGGGGCGAGGGGAAGAGATGGTGAGATGTATGGAGAGAGTAACGTGGAAACTTATATTACCAAATGTAAAATAGATAGCCAATGGGAATCTGCTGTATGGCTCAGGAAACTCAGACAGGGGCTCTGTATCAACCTAGAGGGGTGGGATGGGGAGGGAGATGGGAGGGAGGTTCAAAAGGGAGGGGACATATGTATCCCTATGGCTGAGTCATGTTGAGGTTTGACAGAAAAGAGCAAAATTCTCTAAAGCAATTATCCTTCAATAAAAAAATTAATAATTTTTTTAAAAAGATGAAAATCACCTTGGTAAAAGATGGGATGGGTGTTCATTCTACAATGATCATTATACAAAGTGATGCAATTGACAAGGACATTTAGTTGTTTCTGTGGCATACAACATTCTAAAATAGTAACTGGAATTGCAGCTGATAGCATTTTGCCAGTGTTGCCTAATTATAAGGCCAAGCAGCACCAAGATACATCATGAACAACAAAGGCATTGACATTTCTAGGAAGTTCATATAATTTCTAATGTATTTATAGTAACATTGTACCCATAGAAGTATAAACTAGGAAAGGTTAAGCATCTCTTAATATTTGAGAATGCTTCCTGTGCAACCCAGCTTATCAAGTAAATCTAATTATTATAACATCTCTCGTTTACAAGGTTGAAGGAACCAGCTCTTGGTGATTTTCCACAGGCCTTCTGGGAAATATCAAAGTCAGTTTGAGATCAAGCAGATTTCATGTAGAATTTGATTTTGGAAAGACAGAATTTCACAAGTTGTTAGAAATGTCAAAAGATTCGTACAATTTGCTGAATAGATTCATGGGTCATGGACTTCCCTGGCGGTTGAATGGTTAAGACTCTGCCTTCCGATGCAGGAGACACAGATTTGAGCCCTGGTCAAAGAACTAGGATCCCACATGCGATGTGGGGGAACAAATGATGCTGGAGGACTTGAGTGTGTGTGTGTGTGTGTGTGTGTGTGTGTGTGTGTGTGTGTGTGTGCATGTGCGCACACGTGTGCACACATGCTCAGTTGTGTCTGACTCTTTGTGACCCCATGGACTGTAGCCCGCCAGGCTCCTCTGTGCATGGAATTTTCCAAGCAAGTATACTGGAATTTCCTCCTCCGGCAGATCTTCCTGACCCAGGGATCAAACCCGCATCTCCTGCATTGGCAGGAGGATTCTTTGCCGCTTGAGTCTCCTGGGAAGCCCAGAAAGCGTGAATACCTCTATGTACATAGAACAGCAACAACAACTGATCACACCTTGCACCATATACAAAGATTGACTCAAAAAAATGAATCATAGACCTAACTGTAAAACCTGGGGGAAAAAAACCAGAATTAAAAAAGAATCAAAGGTAACTAAGAAACTGTTTGGCTATCCATTTACCCAGAGTGTTGATAAGAGATTTCAAAAGTAAATATTGAAAGTAATGTGATTGCAAATAGCCTTATCTCTTTTATTTATTTATCTGTTAAACATGTAGTTTTAATTTTCATTAGAGAATCCTTGTATAATTTCACTGAAACTGGGGAGTGGCCACATAGAGGGGCAAAATTCTTGCTATGGCATCGAGGGCTTCCCTGGTTGCTCAGTGGTAAAGAACCTGCCTGCCAATGCAGGAGACACAGGCTCCATCCCTGACCCCACGTGCCGTGGAGTAACTAAGCCTGTGGCACAACTACTGAGCCTGTGCTCTAGAGCCTGGAAGCCACAACTACTAGACCCACGTGCTGCAACTGCTGAGACTCCCATGCTCTAGAACCCATGCTCTGCAACAAGAAAAGGCACCACAGTGAGACGCCCATGCACTGCAACTAGAGACAGGCCCCACGCTCCACAACTAGAGGAAAGCCTGCCCAGCGACAAAGAACTAGCAAGCCTAAAATAAATACGTAAATAAATAAAATTAAGTTGCATCTACATGGTCAAACAAAAGTCCTACTACGAATCAGTCCTATAAATCAAAGCAAAAACTACAACAATCTTTTCTTTAAAACATTAACTGCGTGTGTAAGTATGAACACAATTATCTCTTTTAGAAGTAAGACTGCTCAGTTCTCTTACAAATAAAAGACATGATAAATCAACAAAGAGCACAGGACATTATTCTGGTAAGACATAGAATCTGTGCCTTCTAAGGAGATATACTTAGAAGATAAGGAAAAACTTTCTACAATCTCTTATGAAGAGCAAACCTAGGAAAAAGTTGGCTTAGCAACTGTCAAATATACAGTACAGTATTAACTATAGTCACCATGCTGTACATTATACCCTTATGGTTATCTATTTTATAACTGAGAGTTTGTACCTTTTGTGGCTTCATAACTGTTTCATTTTTTGTTGTTGTTGCTGCTCAGTCGCTAAATTGTGTCTGAGTCTGCAACCCCGTGGACTGCAGCACGCCAGGCACCCCTGACCATCACTATCTCCTGGACAATGCTCAAATTCATGTCCATTGAGTCAGTGTCTGTGCTAGGTCACTTCTGTCATGTCTGACTCATGCTGACCCATGTACTGTAGCCTGCCAGGCTCCTCCGTCCATGGAATTCTCCAAGCAAGGATACTGGAGTGGGCTGCCATGCCCTCCTCCAGAGGATCTTCCCGACCAAGGGATCGAACCCCCATCTCTTACGTCTCCTGCTTTGGCACTCAGGTTCTTTATCACTAGCACCACCTGAGAAGCCCAAAAGTAGATGAGGGCTTCCCTCATGACTCAGTGGCAAAGAATTTGCCTGCCATTTCAGGAGACTTACGTTCAGTCCCTGACCCCAGAAGGTCCCACATGCCACTGAGCAGCTCAGTCCATGGCTCACAACTATTGAGCTTTCATCGAGTCAGTGATGCAATCCAACCACCTCATCCTCTGATGTCCCCTCCTCCTCTTGCCCACAGTTTTTCCCAGCATCAGGATCTTGTCCAGTGAGTCAGCTCTTCACATCAGGTGGCCAGAGTATTGGAGCTTTAGCTTCAGCATTGGTCCTTTCAGTGAATATTCAGGGCTGATTTCCTTTTGGATTGACTGGTTTGATCACCTTGCTATCCAAGGGACTGGAAATCATCACAATTTGCAACCATCAGTTCTTCAGTGCTCACCCTACTTTCTGGTGCAACTCTCATTATCTGCATGAGTCTACTGGAAAAACCACAGCTTTGACCAGACGGACCTTTGTTGGCAAAGTGATGTGTCTGATTTTTAATGTGCTGTCTAGGTTTCTCACAGCTTTCCTTCCAAGGAGCAAGTGTCTTTTAATTTCATGGCTGCTGTCACCGTCTGCAGTATTTTGGAGCCCAGAAAATAAACTCTGTCATTGCTTCCACTTTTTTCCCATCCGTCTGCCGTGAAGGGATGGGACCAGATGCCGTGATCGTAGTTTTTCTGGGTTATAAGCCAGCTTTTTCACTCTGCTCTTTCACTTTCATCAAGAGGCTCTTTGGTTCCTCTTCGTTTTCTGCCATTATAGTGGTATCACCTGCATATCTGAGATTGTTGGTATTTCTCCCGGTGTTCTTGACTCCAGCTTGTGTTGTATCCAGCCTAGCATTTCGCATGATGTACTCAGCATAAAAGTTATATTAAACCAGGATGACAATATACAGCCTTGTACGGCATTCACAATTTTGAACCAATCCGTTGTTCCTTGTCAGGTTCTAACTGTTGCTTCTTGACCCACATACAGGTTTAACAGGAGACAGGTAAGGTGGTCTGGTACTCCCATCTCTTTTTACACTTGTGGCTGATTCATGTCAATGTCTGGCAAAATGAGTACAGTATTGTAAAGCAAAACAAACTAAAAAATAAAAATTTAAACTTAAAAAAAAATAAAAATAAAAACTTTCCACACTTTATCGTGATCCACACAGTCAAAGGCTTTCATTTTTCAATATATTTTTATTGAAGAGTAATTGATTTACAATGTTGTATTCAGTTCAGTTCAGTTCACTTCAGTCGCTCAGTCGCGTCCGACTCTGCGACCCCAGGAATCGCAGCACGCCAGGCCTCCCTGTCTATCACCAACTCCTGGAGTTCACTCAGACCCACGTCCATCGAGTCGGTGATGCCATCCAGCCATCTCATCCTCGGTCGTCCCCTTCTCCTCCTGCCCCCAATCCCTCCCAGCATCAGAGTCTTTTCCAATGAGTCAACTCTTCGCATGAGGTGGCCAAAGTACCAGAGCTTCAGCTTCAGCATCATTCAGTCCAAAGAAATCCCAGGGCTAATCTCCTTCAGAATGGACTGGTTGGATCTCCTTGCAGTCCAAGGGACCCTCAAGAGTCTTCTCCAACACCACACTTCAAAAGCATCAGTTCTTCTGCGCTCAGCCTTCTTCACAGTCCAACTCTCACACCCATACATGACCACTGGAAAAACCATAGCCTTGACTAGACGGACCTTTGTGGGCAAAGTCATGTCTCTGCTTTTGAATATGCTATCTAGGTTGGTCATAACTTTTCTTCCAAGGAGTAAGCGTCTTTTAATTTCATGGCAGCAGCCACCATCTGCAGTGATTTTGGAGCTCCCCAAAATAAAGTCTGCCACTGTTTCCACTGTTTCCCCATCTATTTCCCATGAAGTGATGGGACCAGATGCCATGATCTTCGTTTTCTGAATGTTGAGCTTTAAGCATATACTGTTTCACATTCTTTTCCATTATGGTTTATTACAGACTATTGACTATAGTGCCCTGTGCTCTACAGTAGGACCTTGTTGGTTATATATTTCATATTTAGTAGTTTATATCTGCTAATCCCAACCTCTCAATTGACCCCTTCTCTACCCCCTTACCCCTTTAGTAACCATAAGTTTGTTTTTTATGTCTGTGAGTGTTTCTCTTTGTAAATATGTTCACTTGTAACATATTTTGATTCCACATATAAGTGAAATCCTATGATGTTTGTCTTTGTCTGTCTGACTTACTTCAGTTAGTATGATACTCTCTCGGTCCGTCCATGTTGCTGATAAATGGCCTCATTATATTTAATTCTTTTATGGCTGCGTAGTATTCTGTGGTATATGTGTACCACACCTTCTTTATCCATTCATCTGTCGGTGGACATTTAGGTTGCTTCCTGGTCTTGGCCCTTGTATATAGTGCTGCTGTGAACGTTGGGGTGCAGGTATCTTTTTGAATTAGAATTTTCCCTGGATATATGCCCAGGAGTGCGTTTGATGGGTCATATGGTGTGTTCTTGCTAAGTCACTTCACTTCAGTCGTGTCCAATTCTGTGCAGACGACACTGTTGTGTTGGTTTCTGCCATACATCAACACGAATCGGCCACAGGTATACATGTGTGGCCTCCCTCTTGAAACTCCCTCTCAACTCCCACCGCATCTCATCCCTCTAGGCTGTCACAGAGCACAAAGTTGAGCTCCCTGTGTTATACGCAACTTCACATTCGCTACTTATATTACATGTAATAATGTATATATGTCAGTGCTCCTCTTTCAGTACTTCCCACCCTCTCCTGCCTCCGCTGTGTCCATAAGTCTGCTCTCTATATCGGAATCCTATTCCTGCCCTGCAAAGAAGTTCATCAGTACCATTTTTCTAGATTCCATATATATGCGTTAATGAACGATATTTGTTTTTCTCTTTCTGACTTACTTCACTCTGTGTATATAACAAGCTCTAGGTTGGAGGTCTGGTTTGAGAGCTCGCACACTTTAACTGCCACACCTGCCCAGAGACCCCAGGTCCTGCCTGTGCAGGGCAGCTCATCCCATGAGTTTAAACACAGGGACTTGGAAAGTGTTTCTGTGTATGTTTGCAGTTTGCTTAAAGTTCAACTGGAATGATACTTACACATACACTCACACACACCCACACAGTGCTCCAGATAAGTTTCTGAGTCATAGAAGGTTTGTGTCTCTACACAGTTTTTACACAGGTTTTATCTTTAGATCTCCCAATTCTTACAGTTCTTTTCAAGGCTATTTAAAAATCTTTCAGGTTGAAAAACTGGCTTACGTAAAAATGATGTTCCACCTGGTACTCAGGCAAAGGTGTTGAGTGTGCCTGAGGCTGGAATATTAAACAAATATATGCAGAAGGATGCTTTTTACCTAAACTCCGAGTTTTCTGGGTGGCCATGTGAGAAGGAAGAGAAGTCATTTTGTGTATGAAATTTTCAATACCCAAAATAGTAAGATATGTAAACTTAATTAAAATCGGTCAACGGTTCCTTATTTGGTATATAAACATCAGTACAGCTCCTAACAAAGGTCTCAATTTTAGTTTTCGTGTTTTTGAAAGTGGGTGATATTGATGTTATTACAGTCATTTCTGTGTGTGTTTTGTTACAAAAGGCACATTGTTTGCATTTTCTCTCAGGGTATACGTGGCATAAGACATAGATGTAGGGAAGTTAAAGTTGTCTAAATATATGAGTTCAAAATTCTATAATGTGTTCTATGTTTCTGGGTCACTGCCAACCCCGTTTTGCCTTTTCAACTGTCTCCCTATTAAGCTCTGCCTGTAGAGATTTCCAGAGAAAGGCAAGAAGTCTGAAGGAAGGAGAATCCACTGTGTATTATCACTGCTCCTGCTTCCTCTCAGTTTCACCCCCATAAAGGCAGAGGTAACTGCACAGATAAATGCAAAAGCCAGTATTCCTGCACTTTGGGTTCATAACTCCTCTTTTCAAAAAATACTTAGTTATTAATGGCCACATTGGGTCTTCATTGCAACACGGTCTGCATTGCATTGTGAGGGCTTCTCTCCAGTTGTGACACACGGGTTCCAGAGCATGTGGGCTCAGGAGTTGTGGCCCCAAGGTTGAGTTGATCCACCACATGTGGCATCTTAGATACGGGTTCAGGGTTTGAACCTACATCCACTGCATTGGAAGGCGGATTCTAAACCACTGGACCACCGGTGAAATCACTGTAACTTCTGTTTATCTTCTCTTTTTGGGTTTGATTTAAAATGAAAATGTATAAAGTAGTAACCATGAATCTGTAAATAGGAACCATATGCAAATATGCCATTTATCACAATAAACAAAGGTATGTGGCAGAGCTGGGATGGAACAGACTTTAGAATGCTATGAAAACTATCTCAGTATTAATACAAACTTGACTTTTTTAAAGCTAAGATAATTATAATTCACAGCATAACAACCCCCCCCCAAAAATACAAAACAAATTTAAAAATTCCAGACTTAAAAATATTTTAAAAGTAAAGAATAAGAGTGATAATCACTTTGTGCAAGAGAAAATTTCAATTAATCACAGAAAAAGACAGTCATTGAGGAGTGATGGATCAAAGCTGGGCGAACATGTGGAAAGTTAGAAAATGTTTGGAAGAATCTTTCCTTGGAAATAATCTCTGCAATGCTGCTGCTGCTAAGTCGCTTCAGTCATGTCCGACTCTGTGCTACCCCATAGACGGCAGCTCACCAGGCTCCTCTGTCCCTGGGATTCTTCAGGCAAGAATACTGGAGTGGGTTGCCATTTCTTTCTCCAATGCATGCATGCATGCTAAGGCGCTTCAGCCATGTCCAACTCTGTGCGACCCCATGGGCAGCAGCCCACAGGCTCCTCTGTCCACAGGATTCTCCAGCGAGAATACTGGAGTGGGTTGCCATTTCTTTCTTCAAATCTCTGCAATACCAACAGATAAAACTATTCAATGAAAAGGCAGATTGGCAAAGAGGATTAACAATAAATGTAACCCAGTATATGTTATCTATTAATATAAGAGCCTTGTCTTAGATCCAAAGAGAGTTTGAAAACCAAAGGGTAGAAAATGGTATCCATGCAAATCGTTCCAAAGTGGGAGTTGCAGTGGCTATACTGGCAGTAGCTGAAATAGATTTTAACAGACCTTTTTTTTTTTTTTTTTTTTTTTTACAGAATATCAACAGGTTTCTATATTAATAAAAAATCTGTACACAAAGGAGATGTATGAGTTATATATCCATAAGGTCCCAGCAGCCTCCCAAAATAGATGAAACAAAAAGTGACAGAACTGAATAGAGTACACAGTTCTAAATAATCCTTGGAGACTTCAACACTCCATTTTCAATGAGGGACAGGCACATAGACAGAAGACCAATAATGAGATCACGGAACGGAATAGCTAGACCTCACTAACATCTGTAGGGCACACAGCCGAGAAAAGCAAATGTGTTTGGAAAGCAACACAGGGAAGCCACAAGGCTTCCCTTGTGGCTCAGCTGGTAAAGAATCCTCCTGCAATGCGGGAGACCTGGGTTCCTTCCCTGGGTTGGGAAGATCCCCTGGAGAAGGGAGAGGCTACACACTCCAGTATTCTGGCCTGGAGAATTTCAAGGACTGTATAGTCCATGGGGTTGCAAAGACTTGGACATGACTGAGTGGCTTTCACTTGGAAAGCAACAGCAAAGGAGACAGGAAAGTTTGCTACCCTTGCTTGAAATGGGCACGCTTGAGAAGCAACCGGGGTGACTGCCCCATGCCCCCTACTGCACCCCATGATGCATCTTCAGTGACCACCCTACTACACTGGATTTCTTATGCCCAAAGACTCTAGGCCGGCCCCTGGGAAGTGGGAAGCAAAAGCGGAACAGTTAAGAAGCTGTGTCATCAGCATCCCCTGTCACTATCGGCTGAACACTCCCTAGACTTCCACTCTGTGGATTCATTGATGATCCCCAGCCTCAGACTGCGTCCTTGGAGGTGCCAGGCAAAGGGGGCGAAACAGCCCACCTCAGGCCAGGATAGAGTCAGTTCACCATAGTTCCCTCCTCAGGCACTAGAACAACAAGTTAGGGTGGGAAGAGACGGCCGACGTCCAGAGGCCACAGAACAGGCACAAGCCAAAGCAGAATCCAGGCACCTTTGGCGGCTCCAGCCTAGGTCACGTCACCTTAAACTAACAAAAGTTTTAGTTAGCAGAAGAGAAGCGAGGTAAAGCTGTTCAGGCTTCCCGGGTCGTGGCTGGGCCATCCTGTTGTGACACCAAAAGTTCTGTTTATCTCCCATCTACCCTACTAATGAAGGAGGGATCCCCTACCTCAAGAAGTGTGAGGTGGCCAAGCACACGACACTGGACAGCTGGACAGCTGCTTGTGAGTCTGAGGTACTCACAGCCTGCGTGGACAACAGGGAACGCCGCGCAGGACAATGGGGGAGTGTGGCTCCGGAGTAGAGTTAAGCGGCAGGGACCATGGGAAATAGATGTTGTAGTCACAAGAGGGTGGGGCACACCAGGGTTCCCACACGAGGAGATCACTGTCCTGTAGGAATCATTGCACTGCCTGGCGGGGAAGTAAAGCTTGGTGGCTGGAAGAATGGGCAGAGTGCAGTTAGTCTGGCTGATAGGAGAGAATCAGCCGGGTGGGGTAGTTTTCCCACAGGGAGGGGGACATTGCAGGTGAGAGCAGGAGAAAGCGCAGTTGGGCCAGTGGGGTATTTGAGGCTCAAACGTGTCAAGGCAGCTTAGAAAATCTGAGGTCTTAATAGACAGATGGGAAGGCGATGCAGAAAGGTCTACAGATGAAAAGCAATCCTTTTCAAAATGCCAGTGACCTATTTTGCAGAAAAAACAAGCTGGTCTTAGAATTTATGTGGAATTGCAAGAGACCAGGAATAGCTAAGACAATCTTGAAAAAGAAAGTTGGAGGAGTCCCCTGCCCTGTATCAGAACTTACCATGGGAACAGTAATCAAGACAGTGTGGTACTGAGATAATGATAGACACACGGATCAATGGACTAGAACAGCAAGTCCAGAAATAAACCCAGATACCTACCCTCAATTGATTTTCTGCAGGGATGTCAGATCATTTACTGGTGAGAAGTGCAAGTCTTGTCCCCAGAATGGTACGAGGACAGCAGGATATCCACATGCAATAGAATGAAGTTGGACTCCTACGTTTCACCAAATGCAGACATTAAAGTGATCCTCTGTACAGCACGTAGCATTCAGCCACAAAAAGGAATGAGGTCCCAAATGAAACTCAGAATCATTATGCCAAGTGAGAGAGGCCAGGCAAAAAGGTCACATAGTGTGCAATTTCATGTGTAGCGACTATCCAGGAAAGGTAAGTCCGTAGAGACAGCAGATCATTGGTTTTCAGAGCTTGGCTGCAGTGAGGAGCAAGTGGAGAAGGACTGATTACTGGGCATGGGGTTTCCTTCTGGAGGGGTAATTTATTTGGACACAACAGAGGGGATGGCTGAACTACACTGTGAGTGTACGAGATGCTTGTAAAGTATACCCTTTAAAAAGGTGACATTTACCACAATAGCATACCAATATTTTTTAAAGATAACAAGTGCTTATTGGCTTAGGCTTCTACAGATAGACTGGAAATTGACTTCAACATCTGCTAAAATGCATCCTTTAGGAAAACCTTTTGGCCTTAATACTGGGGCACAAAATAGAGGAAACTTGAGGATAACACTAAATTTTTAAAAGATGTCCCTATAGTGTTAAGGGAGCTACTGAAGTTAGCCAATAAGTGTATTTGCCTTAACCATCTTATCACAGCGGTGTTTCCGTTCTCCAGACCATAGCAGCCACTGTCGTAAAATACCCTACAGTGGGCATAGGCCCTCTGACATATTGCTCATAACGTTAAATTGTTCTTTGCCACTTATAAATGGGCTTGACAACATGGGACCAGATGGACTATCCTCACTGAAAACATTGATTATGAGTTAAGGTAAAATAAAACAAGGCTGATATAAAGCGAGAAACCCATATTATATATGCTCTATGTAGGGAAGGGGTAATTATCCCCACTGTTTTTCGATTCACTTCTCCAGTATGCCCGGTTCTTGAGCCATGGAAGACGAATGGCGCCTCTGGATGGATTACCCCAGGCTTTTTTTCTTAATATATATGTATTTCTTGAAGTCTAGATGACTTACAGTGTTTTAGGTGCAGAGCAAGCTGGTAGAGTTATACACATATATTATTTTTCAAATTATTTTCTTTTAATAGGTTATACAAGACATTGACTATAGTTCCCTGTGCTATATTGTAAACCTTTGTTGCATATCTATTTTTTTAAGTGGAAATCTATCATTGTTATATACTAAGTGAAACAAATCAAAACATAATAAATTTTTTAGGCAAACACTCATAAGTTTTCTAAAATAGATATACATACTGTGTGTATGTGTGTGTGTGTGTGTGTGTGTAGCTTTTCTACTATGTGTGCTAAAGGCTTGAGAAAGAATATCAGAAAGAGATGGAAAAATTGGAAAACATCAAGTAAATGAAATGGGGGCACTGAATATGAAATAGAAAAAGTGAAACAAATTAGAAAAAAAGCAAAAGATCATCGTATAGTCCAGTTGTTTTTAAACATGGTAGCTCATTAGAAACATATCTGTAGCTTTGGATTAAAAAAGCTATTGCCTGGGCATTTGTATTTAAAACAAAATCCAAGAAAATTCTGGATTTTAAAAAGTGATTACAGGTTTTTCTATTAAACGGTAGTTTTGGTGATATCAGTTCAGTTCAGTTCAGTCGCTCAGTCGTGTCCACCTCTTTGCACCCCATGGACTGCAGCACCCCAGGCTTTCCTGTCCATCACCAACTCCGTGAGCTTGCTCAAACTCATGTCCATCGAGTCAGTGAAGCCATCCAACCACCTCATCCTCTGTTGTCCCCTTCTCCCCCTGCCTTCAATTTTTCCCAGCATCAGGGTCTTTTCCAAGGAGTCAGTTCTTTGCATCAGGTGGCCAAAATATTGGAGTTTCAGCTTCAGCATCAGTCCTTCCAGTGAATATTCAGGACTGATGTCCTTTAGGACTGACTGGTTTGATCTCCTTGCAGTCCAAGGGACTCTCAAGAGTCTTCTCTAACACCACAGTTCAAAAGCATCAGTTCTCATCCTGAACCCTCCTCCCACCTCCCTCTCCATACCCCCGTGGCAGATTCATGTTGATGTATGGCAAAATCAATACAATATTGTAAAGTAGCCTCCAATTAAAATAAATAAATTTATATTTTTTTAAAAAAGCATCAGTTCTTTGGTGCTCAGCTTTCTTTATGGTCTAGCTCTCACATCCGTATATGATTACTGGAAGAACCATAGCTTTGACTAGACAGACCTTTGTCGGCAAAGGCATGTCTGCTTTTTAATATGCAGTCTAGGTTGGTCATAGCTTTTCTTCCAAGGAGCAAGCGCCTTAATTTCATGGCTGCAGCCACCATCTGCAGTGATTTTGGAGCCCAGGAAAATAAAGTCTGACACTGTTTCCATTGCTTCCCCATCTACTTGCCATGAAGTGATGGGACTGGATGCCGTGATCTTTGGTTTTTGAATGTTGAGTTTTAAGCCAACTTGTTCACTCTCCTCTTTGACTTTCATCAAGCAGCTCTTTTGTTCCTCTTCACTCTTCTGCCATAAGGATGGTGTCATCTGCGTATCTGAGGGTGTTGATATTTCTCCCAGCACTCTTGCTTCCAGCTTGTGCTTCATCCAGCCCGGCATTTCACATGATGTACTCTGCTTCCCTCAGTGGCTCAGTGGTAAAGAATCTGCCTGCCAGTGCAGGAGATGAAAGAGACCTGGGTTCAGTCCCTGCGTTGGAAAGCTCCCCTGGATAAAGAAATGGCAACTCACTCCAATATTCTTGCCTGGGAAAATCCCATGGACAGAGGAGCCTGGCAGGCTACAGTCCACGGGGTCACAAAAGAGTCGGGCACGACTTGGTGACTCAACAACAACAACTCTGCACAGAAGTTAAATGAGCAGGGTGACAATATACAGCCTTGACGTACTCCTTTCCCAATTTGGAACCAGTCTGTTGTTCCACGTCCGGTTCTAACTGTTGCTTCTTGACCTGCACGCAGATTTCTCAGGAGGCAGGTAAGGTGGTCTGGTATTCCCATCTCTTGAAGAATTTTCCACAGTTTCTTGTGATCCACACAGCCAAAGGCTTTGATGTGGTCAATAAAGCAGAAGTAGATGTTTTTTAGGAACTCTCTTGCTTTTCCTATGATCCCACGGGTGTTGGCAATTTGATCTCTGGTTCCTCTGCCTTTTTTTGGTGATATAGAATTCTATTATTTTTCTGTTGACCAATCATGACACATGGTATTAAGTGACTAATAGTTACATCCCCACAATGGTGAAAGATGTTTATCAGATTTCACAATCCATAGCCAGACAAAAAATAAAAGGTAATTACAGTTGCAAGCCATAGTTGGAGCATGATTAATCTAACAATATAAAATGATTACATACAATTTGGGAGTTAAGCAGAGTGATGGGGTAAGTGGACGTGCACGCACGCATATGTTTTCATCCAGCCAGCCAGTCTGTGTCTTTTGGTTGGTACATTTTACCCATTTACATTTGAGGTAATTATCGATATATGTGATCCTATTGCCGTTTTCTTAATTGCTTTGGGTTTATTTTCTGTAGGTCTTTTCATTCTCTTAACTTTTGCTTGTGTGGAAAGCTTTTGATTTCTCCATCAGATGTGAATGAGAATCTTGCAGGGTAGTGTATTCTTGACTGGAGTTTCTTCCTTTTCATCACTTTAAATATACCATGCCATTCCCTTCTGGCTTGTAGAGTTTCTGTTGAGAAATCAGCTGATAACCTGATGGGGGTTCCCTCATGTGTTATTTGTCACTTTCCCCTTGTGCTTTTAATATTTTATCTTTGTCTTTAATTTTTGTCAGTTTGATTACTAGGTGTGTTGGTGGATACAGTCACCAATATACCTCCTTGGGTTGATCCTCCTTGGATAAACCTCCTTGGGTTTATCCTGCCTGGGACTCTCTGCCCTTCCTGCCCTTGGTTGACCATTTTGTTTCCCATGTTAGGGAAGTTTTCAACTATTATCTCCTCGAATATTTTCTTGAGTCCTTTCTCTTTCTCTTCTCCTTATGGGACCCCTTTGGTGCATTTAAAGTTGTCCCAGAAGTTTCTTACACTGTCTTTTTTTTTTTTTTTTT
>SJYA01000409.1:97508-231608 GCA_006410615.1 Neotragus moschatus | reverse complement strand
CTCTCTCTCTCTTTTTTTTTTTTTTTTTTTTTTTTAAGGCTGCACTGAGAGGCATGCAGAATCTTAGTACCCTGACCAGGGTTCCAACCTTGCAGTAGAAGTATGGCCTCTTAACCTCTGGACTTCCAGGGAAGCCCTCAAATTCTTCTAGGCCAGAAAGAAACACAATTTCCTTTGTAAAATTTTTCCTGCTCAAAGCTGCCATGACAGATTGCTGCTGCTAAGTCGCTTCAGTCGTGTCTGACTCTGTGCGACCCCATAGATGGCAGCCCACTAGGCTCCTCTGTCCCTGGGATTCTCCAGGCAAGAATACTGGAGTGGGTTGCCATTTCCTTCTCCAATGCATGAAAGTGAAAAGACTCCCTCCTCAAAACTATCTCAGTTTTTACATTTTACTTTTAACAGGGACTGGATCTTGATGTCTACTCAAGTAAGTGTCAGCGTCTCTGTAGATTTTTAATTCCTTAAGGGTGGAAGTTACATTACATTTCTCTATACTTCAGTATACCTACATTATTCTGTATGTAGTCAGATTATAAATGCTTATTAAAATTTGGTTAAAACCAACGTGTGACAAAGATATCTTTTTCCTTTGTAACTATCTGGATTGAGAAATGAGAAGCTGGCTATTTTTCAAGATATTACTGTGCACACCTTTTAGTTCACTTTGCAATGCATTAGACATATCTAAATATCAGTGGCTTAGAGTTCAGAAAACTTTATGGAGAAATTCAAATTTTTAAAAAGGTACATCAAAAAATTCAGCACCCTGATTTTTTCAACTAACTCTTAATGTTTTTGATATTCATAAGATGGATTATTTACCACCACCACCAAAAAAAAAAAAAAAGCATGGAGCTTAAATGGTGTGAAGCCCAATAAGAGTGAGTATAGCTCCAAAGATAGACTTTCCTGCCTTTCAGATGCCTCATGTCCATCTGCTGTTTTCTTAGAGGGCACAAACAATAGACTTGGAGGAGATTAGATAACTTCATACTTGAGTGGTAACAGGATGATATTCGTAGATATATAAGGATGAATAATAGTCTATAGTGTTTAGTCATCTCCTTTCTCCTTACTTCTATCCTATCCAGCTCCACAGAATGGACTGTATATTATTTATCATTTCATATATACAAAAAAAACTTAATAAAAATTAAAGCAACAATAACAACAACCACACAAAAAAAACATGATTGAAATTATTTTCTGTTACTTTGAGAGAAAAAGTATTAGCAGTCTATCCCAGTACATGCTTTTATGAACATTGTTTCTCAAGGCCAAGCTATAACACAATTAGGATCTTGGTAATAGTTGGGAACACAGCTCTCTAAAGAGACTCTCACCTTTTCTCAAAGGAAGCCAACTATTCTTCCTTGAATGGATTAAAATGTAGCATAGACATGGCTCAGGCTTCCTTGGTGGCTCCGTTGGTAAAAAAAATCTATCTGCAGTGCAGGAGACATGGGTTCGATCCCTGGGTCAGCAAGATCCCCCAGAAAAATAAATGGGTACCCACTCCAGTATTCTTGCCTGAATAATCCCATGGACAGAGGAGCCTGGCGGGCTACAGTCCATGGGGTCACCAGAGTCGGAAACGACATAGTGACTAAACTACCACCATCACCATGGACGTTGTTTGTGTGCTTGAAACCTGAAACTTGTTAAAATGTAAACTCTAAGGCCACTCTAAGAGATCTTGTAAGCATGTCCTGTTTGTAGTTTTAAAAATGCCCATCTTCCATATGATCCAGATGCAGGCAGTTTACGAACCAGTGTTAATTACTAGATTCCTTCTGAATCTGTTTGAGGGAGTCTGTGTATTAGTGAGTCATATGAGGACCTTACCAAACTTATGCTATAAAACAAGACCAAAACCTTACTTCCTTTACAAAGCTCTACTTTATTTATTCCTTCATTCCTTTTAGTTCCCATTCTTCCTAAACATTAATTAACAACCATCTATGTCCAGAAGATCATATGGTTCATGTAACCTGACTTCAGGTCTCTGGTTGTTCATAATACATGGGAACCACACAAATTAAAAACAAACATTATTACAGTGTTGTATATTCTGAAATAGATATGAAGTCATTTGGAAGAAACATGATAAATTCTGTCAAGGTGAATAAGCTCTCACATAACATCAATAATTGTAAACAGAATAATAATTGCAAACACTCAAGTAGCGCTTACTATAGTTGTAAGTTCTTTTCCTATGGTAGCTCATGTAATCTTCCAAAAAATCCTGAGATAGGAGCTACCATTATCCTCATGTTAAAGGAGAGGAATGAGAAGCAAAATGAGGTTATTTACTTGTTGCAGATCTTGAATAGTACAGCAGGGACTCACATCCAAGTAATCTTGACTCATAACTTGTTCTCTTGATCAAAAAGAATTTATGGTGGAGTCTATATTTTAGTAGATTGTAAAGGGAAAGAAAAATCATTTTACAAAAGGAAAGGAAGATAGAAAGGGAAATGTGATAAGAAGCAATGGGAATTGGCAGGGCAGTCTTCAAGAGTTTGTTTGAAAGAATGGATATGTAATTGATATAAATACTGTGACAGTCTAGCTCTTTCTTCTGTGTCCCTGTTCTCCTTGGTTGCTTCTCTAGGCAACAAGTTTCATGCATTTGTTAACCATAAACTCAGTTTGTTATTCTGGTTAGAGTTTGTATCTTTGATATAAACCCTCTTGGTTACCTTTGGAATTATACCATGACCATTAGTGAAAGTGAAAGTCACTCAGTCGTGTCCAACTCTGCGACCCCATGGACTATAATACAGTCCTTGGAATTCTCCAGGCCAGAATACTGGAGTGGCTATCCTTTCCCTTCTCCAGGGGGACCTCCGCAACCAAGGGATCAAACCCAGGTCTCCCGCATTGCAGGCAGATTTTTTTTTTTACCAGCTGAGCCACAAGGGAAGCCCAAGAATACTGTAGTGGGTAGCCTATCCCTTCTTCAGTGGATCTTCCCAAACCAGGAATCCTGCACTGCAGGCAGATTCTTTACTAACTCAGCTATCAGGGAAGCCCCTTACCATGACCGTTAGAGATTACAACAAAAAACTTTTAGACATATAATGATTATTAGCAAAGTGGACATCTTATTAGAATAGTTTAACATGGTATACTTGCGAACAACCTAATGTTGACCCCAAAAGTTACATTGAATTTTAAATGACAAAATGTAGTTCCAGGATCAGTATTATTTCATAAAATTCACTACTTGGGAAACTAAAACAAGAGACTGATTAAGTTTAGGATGACAGGAAGTTGGACACAGTTGATGGAATCTTGGATACCATGAGATTAGAATTCAAATTAACTTTGACAAATTAGAAAAATAATAAGACCAATTCAGTACTTTGGATTTGTAAGACAAAAAGATGGAGAGTGACTAGCTAAGGGAAATATTTTAGAAAGAAATCTGAAATTCAAGGACTAGCTAAAGGCCATTTTTTCTTTGTTTATATTAATTCAACAAGTCTATATTTTTGTTTGTAACGAAGAACACCATAATTGATTTATCTATTAGATAACTTGTGAAACGCATTTGAAACATATCTGGGACTACCTTATACTAGCAAATTAGTTTTTAGAAACAGAGTTATATAGATAGCTTCATAAGTGTTATTTGTACCAATCAGCACTATAGGTTTTTGAAAGTTAAGTATTAGATATAAATAATTTTTATTTTAAATGTTGATTGAAATCAGATGTATCATTAAGCTAAAGAGAATTTGCAAGGGATATAGGTAGTTCTATCCTTAAAGAGCAGATTTTAACTTTTAATTTGAACTTTGGACTGCTTGCTTTGCTAGAATTAGTTTGATTCATGTGATATCAAATGATTCATGTGATATTTCCAGAAGTGAAATCTGCAATGTATCTTACTCAGTGTGGTTACTTAAACAGTTAAGTCCTCTGCAATCAAAGAACTCCCACTAAACTAGTGATTATCTATACTATATATTCCAATGTACTGAGCAAATGTGTAAAGATCATGTGAATTGATTGTTCATTTTACTAACTTCTTAAAGTGAATGACTAGAAAAATTACACAGTGTACAATTCATTGTACAAAATCTGCTTTTTAATAAAAAGCAGAATGTCTTAGAAAAATGTGGAATTTAGAAATGTACATTGCATGACATGTTGGAACAGATTTTCTTATTTGGGAAAATGTCTTTGAAATCAGAAGTGAAAGTGAAGTCGCTCAGTTGTGTCCAACTCTTTGCAACAACATGCACTGTAGCCTACCAGGCTTCTCCATACATGGGATTTTCCAGGCAAGAATACTGGAGTGAGTTGCCATTTCCTTCTCCAGGAGATCATCCCGACCCAGGGACTGAATCCAGGTCTCCTTCATTGTAGGCAGACGCTTTACGACGCGTCTGAGCCACCAAGGAAGTCCTGGTGAAATCAGAAGCTGAATTTAATTCTCTATATGAATTTTCATTTACAGGCATTTTAGAATACATTAAAAACTGTGATCATTAGGTCTCTTTAAAAATCAACTGAAAAAAAATGGAATAAAATGATATATTGAGTAACATGAATATAACACTAAAGAAGTTAACAATTAGTTTAAGTGTATCTTCCATACTATAATTTTACTTGCTTCAGACTTTAGCATTGCTTTTGTAATAAAGATTAAAAATTCTCAATTGATATATGTTACCTTTGTGGAGATTTGGATCATTTATTTTGGAAAAATATGAAATTTATAGAATTTTGACCTATTTAAAGATATTACATAATAGAGTTGACTATTGATAGCTAAACTGACATTTACAATTAAAATGTTGATTGACATATGTTCACATCTCTGTGTAATTGTCTAACTATAAACTAAAAATATCAATAAGAGCTAACACTATAGATTCCAGGATCATCTTGCTTAAGCATTACTATAGAACGTGCATGTGTGTTAGTTGCTCAGTCATGTCCAACTCTTTGTGACCCCGTGGCCTGTAGCTCACCAGGCTCCTCGGTCCATGGAATTCTCCAAGAATAATGCTGGAGTGAGTCACCATTCCTTGGGGGATTTCCCAACACAGGGATCAAACTCGGGTCTCCCACATTACTGCAGATTCTTTACTGTTTAAGCCACCAGGGAAGACCACTGTAGCATGAGTGATATCATTCATGTCAAAACTCTATGGGCAGAAGAAAAATTTCATGTAAAGGATTTTAGCTGTCAAAAGTAAAATCACTCATATACAAAACTACCTCCCAAAGATTTGTCCTGGATCCCTTGTATCGAAAAATTTATAGTGTGATGGAAGATAGCACAATCTTGTCAAATTGGACAATTGACAACAAACAAAAAATGAAATATGACTTTTCATGTAAACTCTACCAAGTCTTGATATTCAGCTACATATTCAGTCTACGTATTCAGCTTTTCCCACCAGTGTTCCTGTCTCAGAAAGGACTCTTGCTCATGCTGGTTTTTATTACACTGCTGTGAATAACAAGGTCAAAAGCTTCTATTGTAGCCTGATGCTGGATAACTGGAAATAAGGAGACAATCCTATTGAGAAGCATAAACAACTGTATCTTAGCTGTAGCTTTATTCAGAATCTAGTTTCTGTCACTAATCTGGAATCCACTTCTAAATATGCTTCTTCTCCAATGAGAAAGTTTTACTCATTCATTATCGTCCACTTTAGAACATAGTAGCTTATTCAGTGGTTCTTCTTCTAACCTTTCACCAAACCCTATTACTTCTAGAGCAGTTGAAGACTTTTCCCCATTGAGGACTGACTCCTACAGTTACGCCATGACTGCTGAAGAAGCGAGATTTCTTACTTACCAAATATGGCCATTAACCTTTCTGTCACCATCAGAATTAGTAAGAGCTGGCTTTTATTACATATTGGAGAAGGAAATGGCAACCCACTCCAGTGTTCTTGCCTGGAGAATCCTAGGGACAGGGGAGCCTGGTGGGCTGCCGTCTATGGGGTCGCACAAAGTCGGACATGACTGAAGTGACTTAGCAGCAGCAGCAGCAGCAGACTTTTATTACATAGGACCTGGAGATAGGGTAGCCTGTTTTGCCTGTAGTGAGATGCTAAGTAACTGGAGACCAAAGGATGATGCTATGCTAGAGCACTGGAGACTTTTCCCCAACTGTCCATTTTTGGAAATTCTCTGGAAATGCAGAGGTTCAGCATTTAAAATTCGAGCATGCAGACACATGCAGCTTGACTGAGAACATTTATGTGCTGGCCATTTGCCGTACCAGTTGAGCAGCTTGCAAGTGCTGGTTTCTATCATGTAGGTCGTAGTGATGATGTCAAGTACTTTTGTTGTGATGGTGGCTTAAAATGTTGGGAATATGGAGATGACACATGGGTAGGACACAGATAGTGATTTCCAAGGTATGAGGTCTTGATATGCATGAAAGGGCAGGGATTAGATTCAAGTTAGATATCTTCATTTTCTTTAGCAGCTATTGTCAACTTCAAATATTCCTGGAGTTGAAAATGCTGATCCAGGGCTCATTTTGGACCAGGATAAAGTTCTTCAAATGATGTATTCATGATGAATATACCTATGGTTAATGCTGCCTTGGAAATGGGCTTTAGAGAAGACTGGTAAAGTGGACAATTCAGAGTAAAATCGTAACAACTGGAGAAAGTTACAAAACAGTTAATGATATTGTATCAGGACGTCTTATTGCTGAAGATGAAAGAAGAGAAGAAAAAGAGGAAGAGAAGGAAAGACAAAGCAAAGAAATAGCATCAGATGATTTGCCGTTCAGTTCACTTCAGTTCAGTCACTCAGTCGTGTCCGACCCTTCGCAACCCCGTGAATCACAGCATCCCAGGGCTCCCTGTCCATCACCAACTATCGGAGTTCACTCAAACTCACGTCCATCAAGTCAGTGATGCCATCCAGCATCTCATCCTCTGTCGTCCCCTTCTCCTCCTGCCCCCAATCCCTCCCAGCATCAGAGTCTTTTCCAATGAGTCAACTCTTTGCATGAGGTGGCCAAAGTATTGGAGCTTCAGCTTCAGCATCATTCCTGCCAAAGAAATCCCAGGGCCAATCTCCTTCAGAAAGGACTGGTTGGATCTCCTTGAAGTCCAAGGGACTCTCAAGAGTCTTCTCCAACACCACAGTTCAAAAGCATCAATTCTTCAGTGCTCAGCTTTCTTCAGAGTCCACTCTCACATCCATAGATGACTCCTGGAAAAACCATAGCCTTGACTAGACAGACCTTTGTTGGCAAAGTAATATCTCTGCTTTTGAATATGCTATCTAGATTGGTCATAACTTTCCTTCCAAGGAGTAAGTGTCTTTTAATTTGTTGGCTGCAGTCACCATCTGCAGTGATTTTGGAGCCCAAAATAATAAAGTCTGACACAGTTTCCACTGTTTCCCCATCTATTTCCAATGAAGTGATGGGACCAGATTCCATGATCTTCGTTTTCTGAATGTTGAGCTTTAAGCCAACTTTTTCACTCTCCTCTTTCACTTACCTCAAGAGGCTCTTTAGTTCTTCTTCACTTTCTGCCATAAGGGTGGTGTCATCTTCATATCTGAGGTTATTGCTCTTTCTCCCAGCAATCTTGATTCCAGCTTGTGCTTCTTCCAGACCAGCGTTTCTCATGATGTCCTCTGCATAGAAGTTAAATAAGCAGGGTGACAATATACAGCCTTGACGTACTCCTTTTCCTATTTGGAACCAGTCTGTTGTTCCATGTCCAGTTCTAACTATTGCTTCCTGACCTGCATATAGGTTACTCAAGAGGCAGGTAAGGTGGTCTGGTATTCCCATCTCTTTCAGAATTTTTCATAGTTTATTGTGGTCCACACAGTCAGAGGCTTTGGCATAGTCAATAAAGCAGAAACAGATGTTTTTCTGGAACTCTTGCTTTTTCAGTGACCCAGCGGACATTGGCAATTTGATCTCTGGTTCCTCTGCCTTTTCTAAAACCAGCTTGAACATCTGGAAGTTCAGGGTTCAAGTACTGCTGAAGCCAGGCTTTCAGAGCATTACTTTACTACCATGTGAAATGAGTGCAATTGTGTGGTAGTTTGAGCATTCTTTGGCATTGCCTTTCTTTGGGATTAGAATGATAACTGACCTTTTCCAGTCCTGTGGCCACTGTTGAGTTTTCCAAATTTGCTGGCATATCGAGTGCAGCACTTTCACAGCATCATCTTTCAGGATTTGAAATAGCTCAACCTTTCAACCTCAGCTTGTTCAGCATTACTGGTTGGGGCATAGGCTTGGATTACCATAATATTGAATGATTTGCCTTGGAAACGAACAGAGATCATTATGTCGTTTTTGAGATTGCATCCAAGTACTGCATTTTGGACTCTCTTGTTCACCATGATGGCTGCTCCATTTCTTCTAAGGGATTATTGCCCACAGTAGTATATATAATGGTCATCTGAGTTAAATTCACCCATTCCAGTCCATTTTAGTTCACTGATTCCTAGAATGTTGACGTTCACTCTTGCCATCTCCTGTTTGACCACTTCCAATTTGCCTTGTTTCATGGATCTGACATTCCAGATTCCTATGCAATATTGCTCTTTACAACATCAGATCTTGCTTCTATGACCAGTCACACCCACAGCTGTGTATTGTTTTTGCTTTGGCTCCATCCCTTCATTCTTTCTGGAGTTATTTCTCCACTCATCTCCAGTAGCATATTGGGCACCTACCGACCCAGGGAGTTCACCTTTCAGTATCCTGTCATTTTACCTTTTCATACTGTTCATGGGATTCTCAAGACTAGAAAACTAAAATGGTTTGCCATTCCGTTCTCCAGTGTACCACATTCTGTCAGACCTCTCCACCATGACCCTCCCATCTTAGGTGGCCCCACACGGCATGGCTTAGTTTCATTGAGTTAGACAAGCCTGTGGTCCATGTGATCAGACTGGCTAGTTTTCTGTGAGTATGGTTTCAGTGTGTCTGCCCTCTGATGCCCTCTCACCTACTGTCTACTTGGGTTTCTCTTACCTTTTACGTGTGATATCTCTCCATGTCTGCTCCAGCAAAGCACAACGTCTGCTCCTTACCTTGGGCTAGGAGTATCTCCTCCTGGCCACCCCTCCTCACCTTGAATGTTGAGTAGCTCCTCTCGGCCCTCCTGCACCCTTGCAGCTGCCGCTCCTTGGACGTGGGGTTGCTCCTCTCGGCACGTCCCCTGACCTAAGGGATGGGGTAGCTCATCTCGACTACTACCCCTGACCTCAGATGTGGGGTAGCTCCTCTTGGCTGTTCCTGTGCTGACACAGCCTGGCACTCTCAGTCACTGCCTATGACCTTGGGCTAGGGGTAGCTCCTCTTGGCCACGCTTCTGCGCAGTCCTTCACAGCCTGTGTACTTCTACATGATTTGCCACTACTTTGGAGAAATAGAATGGCTCTCTTTCAACAGTTGATGTGTGTGCTTCCTATCCTGGATAATCTTTTAAAGGCCAATGTAATTAATAAACAGCAACATGATATTATTGAGCAAAAAACATAGATACCTTTGCAAGCAAGAGAACTGATCGATACCGTTTTGAAGATACACCTCCAACATCTTCAAACACTGTCTTAAAGAAATTGATCCTACATTATATAAGAACTGTTTGTGGAAAAGAATATGAAGTATAATCCAACAGATGTTTCAGGTCTGTCACTGGAAGAACAGTTGGGAAGACTGCAAGAAGAAAGAACATATAAAGTATGTACGGGCAAAGAAGTTTCTATTGTATTCATTACTTCGGGTCATCTGGTAGTATGTCAGGAATGTGCCCCTTCTCTAAAGAAATGCCGTATTTGCAGGAGTATAATTAAGGGTACTATTTGTAATTTCTCTTATAAAAGAAAAATGGGCTATGTGTTACCTTAAATATAAAAATCTTTAAAATATTGTTTGAAGCTGTTTGAAGTTTAAAAAGAGATTCAGTTCAGTTGCTCAGTCCTTTCCAACTCATTGCAACCCCATCAACCATAGCACGCCAGGCCTCCCGGTCCATCACCAACTCCCGGAATCCACTCAGACCCATATCCATCGAGTTGATGATGCCATGTAAACATCTCATCCTATGTCGTCCCCTTCTCCTCCTGCCCTTAGTCTTTCCCAGCATCAGGGTCTTTTCCAATGAGTCAGCTCTTCTCATTAGGTGGCCAAAGTTTTGGAGTTTCAGCCTCAACATCAGTCCTTCCAATGAACACCCAGGACTGATCTTTAGGATGGACAGGTTGGGTCTCCTTGCAGTCCAAGGGACTCTCAAGAGTCTTCGCCAACACTACAATTCAAAAGCATCAGTTCTTCAGTGCTCAGCTTTCTTTATAGTCCAACTCTCACATCCCTACATGACCACTGGAAAAACCATAGCCTTGACTAGAAGGACCTTTGTTGGCAAAGTAGTGTCTCTGCTTTTTAATATGTTGTCTAGGTTGGTTGTAACTTTCCTTCCAAGGAGTAAGCGTCTTTCAATTTCATGGCTGCAATTGCCATCTGCAGTGATTTTGGAGCCTCAAAATTAAAGTCTGACACTGTTTCCACTGTTTCCCTATCTGTTTGCCATCAAGTAATGGGACCAGATGCCATGATCTTAGTTTTCTGAATGTTGAGCTTTAAGCCAACTTTTTCACTCTCCCCTTTCACTTTCATCAAGAGGCTCTTTAGTTCTTCTTCACTTTCTGCTATAAGGGTGGTGTCATCTGCTTCTACTTTACCAGCATGTGAGATGAGTGCTATTGTGTGGTAGTGAGCATTCTTTGGATGGCTTTTCTTTGGGATTAGAATGAAAACTGACCTTTTACCATCCTTTGACCACTGCTGAATTTTCCAAATTTGCTGGCATATTGAGCATAACACTTTAACAGCATCATCTTCTAGGATTTGAAATAGCGCAACTGGAATTCCATCATCTCTACTAGCTTTGTTCATAGTGATGTTTCCTAAGGCCACTTGACTTTGCATTCAAGATGTCTGACTCTAGGTGAATGACTTCACCATCATGATTCTCTGGATTGTGAAGATCTTCTTTGTACAATTCTTCTGTGTATTTTTGCTATCTCTTAATATCTTCTGCTTCAGTTAGGTCCATACTATTTCTTTCCTTTATTGTTCTCATCTTTGCATGAAATATTCCCTTGGTATATCTAATTTTCTTGAGGAGATATCTAGTCTTTCCCATTCTGTTGTTTTCCTCTGTTTCTTGCACTGATCCCTTAGGAACCTTTTCTTATCTGTCCTTATCTTAGCTATTCTTTGGAACACTATATTCTGACAGGTACATCTTTCCTTTTCTCCTTTGCCTTAAGCTTCTCTTCTTTTCACAGCTATTTGTAAAACTTCCTCGGACAACCATTTTGCCTTTTTGCATTTCTTTTCTTGGGGATTTTCTTGATCCCTGCTTCCTGTACAATGTCACGAACCTCCGTCCATATTTCTTCAGGCACTTTTTCTATCAGATTTAATCCCTTGAATCGATTTCTCACTTCCACTGTATAATGGTAAAGGATTTGATTTAGGTCATGAATCATTAGGTCACTGAATGATCTAGTGGTTTTCCCTGCTTTCTTCCATTTAAGTCTGAATTTGGCAATAAGGAGTTCATGATCTGAGCCACAGTCAGCTCCAGGTCTTGTTTTTGCTAAATGTAAAGAGCTTCTCTATCTTTTGCTGCAAAGAATATATTCAGTCTTATTTTGATATTGATGATCTGGTGGTGTCCATGTGTAGAGTCTTCTCTTGTGTTGTTGGAACAGGGTGTTTGCTATGCCCCATGTGTTGTTTTGGCAAAACTCTATTAGCTTTTGCCCTGTTTCATTTTGTACTCCAAGGCCAAATTTGTCTGTTACTCCAGGTATTTCTTGACTTCCCACATTTGCATTCCACTCCCCTATAATGAAAAGGACCTCTTTAGGAGAGGGCAATATTCTTAAGTCAGAAAGTGTGGCTCCATTGTCTGGACTCTTACTCGTTGTGCTCTGATTATCACTGGCTAAAACTATGGGTATACATCCTTAGGAAATCAAACCTTCCTCCAATACTTTGTGAATTCACAGAGACTTTTTTAAAGCTCATTTATGCTAGTTTGCAAATATGCAATCACTTATCCATACCACATTAACTAGTGTCTCTTGATTTCCACAAGGTAAAACACTATTTAAGCAAAAGTTTTGTTATGGTAAAGGAAAGATCTAAGCAAAGCCAAACACTCCAAATGTAACACAAACATTCACAGTCTCAGTATTGTGAATTTTTCTTCTTAAGCCCCATCACTCCAAGACAATGTCAATGCCTGTTTCCCTATATAGTCTCCAGCTTTGTAATACCAATCCTGGTTTTCCTGATCCTTCCCTCTTGGGAGCAAAATGATTCTTTTTATTTCATGCAAAGCAATCTCTTCCCAAACTTTTTCTTCATCTTCATCAGAAGGGTTTCATCATCAGAAGGGACATTACCTTTTGCCTCAATCTGTCTGTTTTGAAGGTATTTTCCCAGCAAGCACTTCTCACCCATAGAGAACTCTGGGAATAGCAGTCAGAATGATTCAACTTAAACGACTTCCTCTACCACTTATTAAGTGCTCATTATTTATTAGGCACTGTGTTTTATAACATTGCTTCTCACTGTCCCACTTTTTTCCATGGGGTAGGCTTTTATCATTCTAATTTTAGAGAAGGAAACTAAGTTCCAAGAAAATTAATTCCCTTGTCTAAGGTTTGAAAACCATCAAACACAGCAGTGCCTGTCCCAGCTCTGATTCCAAAGTCCAGACTGTTTTCAATGTCATCTTCTCATTTAGGTCATGATTATTCTTAAATTTGTGATTTGACTATAGTGTGTTGTAATCAAATGCTTTGCGTGCACGCAGGTCTTATTTTTCTCTGAAGGAGATCCATTTGGTAGCTGTTGTTTGAAAATGGAATAGATAGTCAATGTTCCAGTTAAATTATTATAATAATTAAGCCCTTACAGTTCTTTGTACCATTTTTAAAGTTATAGAAGTGTAACAGAAACAATACTTTGTTTTGTTAGAAATGTAGAGCTCAGAAATATAAAAGTAAATATACATGAAAATAGTCATTTAGTTTCTGAAGCACTTCCTTTTCTAATTTCAGAAGGTATTATGAATAGGAATACCATCATTTTACCAAGAAATAAATATTTGAAGAGTATATTATGAGCATAATTATTTATTTTTAATAGCTGTAGCTGATAAATATAGCTGATTATGACCAAAGACCAATCAATCTAAAGAAACTTGAGAATTTCTGAATGTATGAAATTATATATGGAGTCAAATGTAAACTTTCCCTAGGTAATTAGGAGTTGAAGGTTATAAAATTTGCCATTGAGAAGATCATTATTCTCTAAATATTAACTAAAGTCTGTGCCCTGGTGATATTAATGGCTCAGAAAGCAGTTATATGTCTTTTGTGAAGTATTGATTTTGAACACAAAGAGGGCACATGTGTCATATGTAACTTGTTGATACTTAGGTTTTTGCTTGATCTCTTATTTTTATAGTAATTTATTCCTGACATCCTTATTTTTAAAAAGATTTATGATAGTAAAATGATATTTGAACTATGTCCACAATTTTCTGCTTCTAACAATAGTTGCCTTTTGATTAATTAAAATAATTCATAATTTATAGTTTATTTTAAAGATACATAATATAAATACCCACTTCCATAAAAGTTTAGATCCTGATTAAGCCATTAGATATTCTGAAGATTCGCTCTCCTTTCACTTCCACTCTGACAATATCTGTGGCAACTTAGACTATAATACATTTAAGCCATAAGTTTAGTATTTTTTTTCCTAAAATTTGTCTTCCTAAGTCTTTTATTCTAAAATGTATTTTCCTTGCTAAGTCAGTTCCTTCCTTTAAGCTCACCTTAATACAATTCTGTAAATCCTCAAAAACATATGCTCTTTCAAAATCATCAAATATCAATCATTTTGAGTCAAAACTGGGAGTTAATTTGGGTTAAATTTGATCCTAATTTTTGGGAAAAGTAATTGTCCTGCCCAAGATTTGATTTTATTCTCTCTGTCATACAATAAGTAATGACATGAAATGACCAGTTTTAAAGAAATAAGAATTACTAACCAAGATCAGCTCAGTAATGTCCGACTCTTTGCGGCTCCATGGACCACAGCACATCAGGCTTCCCTGTCCGTCACCAACTCCTGGAGCTTGTTCAATCTCATGTCCATCAAGATGGTGATGCAATCTTACATTTCATATTCTGTTGTCCCCTTCTCCTCCCACCTTCAATCAGGGTTCCAGGTCTTTTCCAGTGAGACGGTTCTTCACATCAGGTGCCCAAAGTATTGAAGTTTCACCTTCAGCATCAGTCCTTCCAATGAATATTCAGGACTAATTTCCTTTAGGGTTCACTGGTTGGATCTTTTTGTAGTCCAAGGGATTCCTGAGTCTTCTCCAACACCACAGTTCAAAAGCATCGATTCTTCCTTTATAGTGCTCAGCTTCCTTTATAGTCCAATTCTCATATACATACATGACTACTGGAAAAAACATAGCTTTGACTAGATGGACCTTTGTTGACAAAGCAATGTCTCTGCTTTTTAATATGCTCTCTAGGTTGGTCATAGCTTTTCTTCCAAGAAGCAAGCATCATTTAATTTCATGGCTGCAATCACCATATGCAGTTATTTTGGAGCCCCAAAAATAAAGTCTGGCACTGTTTCCATGGTTTCCTCATCTATTTTCCATGAAGTGATGGGACTAGATGCCATGATCTTAGTTTTCTGAATGTTCAGTTTTAAGCCAACTTTTTGACTCTTCTCTTTCACTTTCATCAAGAGGCTCTTCAGTTTGCTTTCTGCCATAAGGGTGGTATCATCTGCATATCTGAGGTGATTGATATTTTTCCCAGCAATCTTGATTCCAGCTTGTGCTTAATCCAGCCTGGCATTTTGCATGATGTACTCTGCACATAAGTTAAATAAGCAGGGTGACATTATACAGCCTTGATGTACTCCTTTCCTGATTTGGAACCAGTCTCTTGTTCATGTCCAATTCTAACTATTGCTTCTTGACCTGCATACAGATTTCTCAGGAGGCAGGTCAGGTAGTCCCATCTCTTGAAGAATTTTCCTCAGTTTGTTATGATCCACACAGTCAAAAGCTTTGGTGTAGTCAATAAAGCAGTAGTAGATAATTCAGATAGAGCCCCATAGTAAAATGTGTGTGTGTGTGTATATATATATATACATATTAGATACCTGTTAGTGATACTGAACATATACCTAATATGTAAATTTATAAATGGAAAGTATTTAGAAGTAGGCTTAATTTCTTAACTATGTTTTTTCCTTATTTTTCAGTCTCTGTTTCTATTCATAGAAATAATCTGCAAACACAGAATATAATGTTAGGGGAATTTTGGTAAATAGTTTCTTTTATTCAGTCACTATATGATAAGTTGAGAAGTTATATATATTAAAATTGATTTTTATTAAAAATATAAATATTAACAAAGTACTTTCAAATATGCTAGTATAGAACTTATATTTATGAAATATTTATTTTTTATTTATATTTATGAATAGTTTTTTATTTATATATTATTTATATTTATAAATATTTTTATTTATATTTATGAAATGGTTTGATGTACATTCTAGTTTTGACAATCACAAGGTAACTTTATTATTATTTATAGCTAACACTATAAATTTATCTCATTTAATTAACTCTGATGAGAAATGGACACTGTTTTGTGAATAATAACTTACAGTTACTTGAGTCAGGCAGTCCTGAGTTCACGTTAAGTTCTGTCATTTATTCCTGAGGAAATCTTTAATAAGTTACTTCTCTGTTCCTCACTTCATTCATCTGTAAATAATAATAGACATTTCCACAAGACTGTTGTAAGAATTATATGAGGAAATATATACATGGCAAAATAGTACATGGCAATTATAATAGTACTGAACCTGTAATTTTAGCATGCTGAATTTTTAAAGATATTTTAAAATTGTCTTAAAGCCCAGGTGTGTTCTTTTTGAATCATTTTTAGGAATACTTTTTAAAATGCATGACAAATTTATTTACTTAGTATGCAAAATATGTTAAAATACTTAAAAATTTTTTTGACAGAAGTGTTTACAAGAATACTATTGATTATTTATAAGTAATAACAGTACAAAGACTACTGTTTTTAACTCTAAAACTTTTTTTTTTTTTCACTATATATAGATACTGCTTGAAAGCCTCAGCCACTATCGCCCAGCATGTATATAAAAGCATTGACATTCACTTATTCAATGTATATCTGTTAGATTTCTGCTGTCTGATGGAAAAACACAGGGCCATAAAATTCAGCTTTGTAATCAGGTCTTTCCTTAATGTTCAGATGTCTTCATTCACTCCCTTATTCAAAACTATTAGAGAAAACTACTGAAAAACATTCCAAAATAAATTGAAAGGCATCATTTTTAAAGTCATTGGAAAAAATTAATAGTCTGTAACATAAATCATGGCAATAGTTATCATGATCACTCATGTCTTTGCATAATGTTTACTTAACTCATCTTGGATATATTATGCTAAACCTAGAAATAAACTGTGTTTAGATGGAAATAAATTATCAAATAAATTTCAAGTGCACTTGAGTTTTTGCCTCTCTCTCCATATCTGTCTTCATCTCTGTCTCTGTCTCCTTTTCTCTGTTTCAAGTATCAGAGGAAACATCAGTTTGCAGTGAATACATTGAGCTCTGTAAAAAGAAACATCTTTTACTTCAAATTGTAATACACTGTAAAACCTCAGTGAGGTTGCAAATTACTTAGTTTTGTAAGCTTGAATTTATTCATACAGAAATAAGAATGATTTTACTTTTAATAGGACCTACCTATGGACAGGGAGGCCTGGCGTGCTGTGATTTATGGGGTCGCAAAGAGTCGGACACAGTTGAGCGACTGAACTGAAACTGAACTGAACTGAACTGATGGTGGCTCAGCTGGTCAAGAATCTTCCTGCAATGCCAGAGACCTGGGTTCGACCCCTTTGTTGTGACAATCCCCTGGAAAAGGGAATGGCAACCCAATCCAGTAGTCTGATCTGGAGAATTCCATGGACTGTATAATCCATAGGGTCACAAAGAGTCAGACACAACTGAGCAACTTTCACTTTTCACCTATTTTAATAGGGAGTACCTCCTGGGGCTTTCCTGGTAGCTTAGTTGGTAAAGAATGTGCCTGCAATGTAGGACACCCAGGTTTGATCCCTGGGTTGGGAAAATCCCCTGGAGAAGGCACTGGCTACCCACTCCAGTGTTTGTACCTGGAGAACCCCTTGGACAGAGGATCCTGGTGGACTACAGTCCATGGGGTTGCAAAGCATCAGACATGGCAGAGCAATTAACACTTTCACTTTTCACCTCATGGGGAAGTTATGAGTATTGCATAAAATATTACATCTAAAGAGCACGTAATTCAGTGTATTTGTATTTATGTATCTCCTGCATGGAACTCTTCTTGCAGATATTTAAGGCAATTTATCAGAGAATTTTTTTGACCCCATTTTAAATAGCATCCTCCACTTTCCTACGTCCTTTCATTACCTCTGAAATAACCTAACCATACATTAGGAAAAAAGGTCAATGAATTTGACATATTTCTTTACAGGGTCATTCTTACTGAAATGATTCTCAAGGTAAATGTTATTAAAGAGGAACCTACTTTTTAAAACTTAGACAGAAATGTTGGATGCGAAACTCAGTGAAACACTGAGTTCTTGGGAGACAGAAACTTTAGCAGTCAATTTGATATACTTAAGCATGCAATAGTCCTCTGATCTTTGTAAAAAATTTTTTTAATTAAAGAAATTGTCATGCAGCTGCAATGTTGTCATTTATCTGCATAATGAATTTAAACTGAAGGCTACTCTTACTGTGAGAATGAACTGATTAACTGGAGGGACTGCATTGATAATAATTAGTCAGAAAAGTGCAGTGGCGCAAATCAATATCTTGGTGCTGAGACTTTCCTTGGGGACTGTAAACCATAACAAAGCTGTCAGGCTGCTGAGATATGGGGATGTTACTTATTTGTGTTGCTAATTTACTCTCTGATACTTTTAAGTTATATACTGAATACCTCAGAAATGAAAAAAAAGATATTTCACTTATTTTTTTAAAGGTAGAACATGGTTTATTTTTATTTCTCCCATATAAGTTATCAAAACTGTAGTGAAGGCTTAAGTGGTAAACTGATCATAACATTTTTTTGAGGAGTATCAGGATTATTGTGATGTCTTTTGATAATATTTAGCGACTATGTATCACTTGCTATTTAGTGTTATAATTTCTACGGAAGTAGTTTTAACTCAAAATTTTCCATTTTAAGGGAAGATAATATTATAAAATAGGCAGGACCTGTATTTGACTGATGGAATGATAGTCATTCTTCTGGACACTCATATACCAATCTCAGGAGTCTATTAAGTAGAAGAGAGCTGTCACTCATCATAGTCTTTCAGGTTTCTGAGTTTGATAACATTACTAAAAGAGTCCATTGCTGGTAGGATTTACTCTTTCCTGTATTATATTCTTTTTCCAGAATCCAATAACAGAACGTTATGCAAAGCGTAATTTTTGAACCTCAGTTTTTCTCTAATGCTTAAGAGGTGGAATTCCATTTCAGTTATCTATTGCTGCTTGGCAAATTACTCCAAACTTGGCAGAGTAATACAAAAATCCTCATAGGATTTTTAGCTCATGAACTTGGACAAGATAAAGCAAGATGACTTGTCTTTGCCCTACGATCTCTGGGAAGCAGCAGAGGGTGATGCAAATGGCTGGGGGCCAGAATTATCTGCCCATTTCCAATAGAGTAGCCACCATTTATATTAAAATTTACATTAACTAATTAATGTAAATTAATACGTTAGTTCTTCAGTCATACCAGCCGTATTTTAAATGTTCAACAGCCACATGTGGCTAGTGATAACCCCTTGGCCAGTGTGTATATATATATGACATTTCTATCATCACAGAATGTTCTCTTGGACAGAGCTAATCTAGGGACATCTTTACTCATATGTCTAACATGTAGCCTGGGATGACACAAGGGTTGGGGACAGATGAGATTGTTGACTAAAGTACATAGATGCAAGATTTCTATTTAGAGTTAATAGAATCTAGAATTTGAGTTCTGAGAGGATACTTCTCAAGTGCATGTGTTTGAGCCAGGATGAAGCTGCATGGCCTTTAGGACTTAGCATCGTAAGTCACAGAGATCACTGTGCCTTACTTTACTGGACAAATAAGCCCACCAGTAATGAGCCACTAGATTCAAGATATGGGAATTCCTCTAAACAGGAGGAGTGTCAGATGTTCTGTGGCCATGATTTAGAAGCACTGCAGAATAAATCTTTGTATCGCAAATGATGCTTTGGAAAACTAGACTTAAATACACATAATGGGAAAAGTCTCAGTAATCAAATAAAGAAGACTTTGTTTAAATAAAATCTAACACTTCGGGATTTTTATGGTATTTAGTATGCTAGTGTTCAAGGTTAATTTCTAAGATGGCATGGTATGTTATGGTTCGTGTAAGGTAAGGGAGTTAGAGAAGACAAGGTTCAGAAAAAGAAGGAGACCAGCACTTTACAGAAATGGATCACCTTTAATGAGGCGAGAAGGGGCAGCAGTCAGATTACTGAGCTGCTGCGCTAAGTCAAGAAGAGAGTAGGTACATATAGAAAACATATATGCGGAGACACACCATTTTGAAGGGGTCTGTTTTTCCTCATGATTATTTTTGACCAGTTAGCTTTCAACAATTGGGGCAAGGAATTCCTGAGACCAGCCAGAGACGGATCTGCTGGGAGCTGAATGTAATCAATCTTACTGTCCATTCCTTTCTTCAGGGGAGAAAGTTCTTTATTCTGTATAGAATGGTGGGGAGGACCTGGAGGGGAGTTTTAACTCCAGGCTGTTTTGAGCCTTGTAGCTTTCCTTCAGTTAGCAACCATATTTTATCAAGGCATATTTTATTAAGTTAATGTTTAATCACATCCAGTAACCAAGTTATACAGGAGAATCTGGAAAATGCCATGCTGAAAAAGTGAGGTGAAAGTCACTCAGTCGTGTCCAACTCTGTGACCCCATGCAGTCCATGAAATTCTCCAGACCAGAATACTGGAGTGGCTAGCCTTTCCCTTCTTCAAGGGATTTTCCCAACCCAGAGATTGAACCCAGGTCTCCCACATTGCAGGCAGATTCTTTACCAGTTAAGCCAGAACAGAATCCCAAGAATACTGGAGTGGGTAGCCTATCCCTTCTCCAGCAGATCTTCCTGACCCAGGAATCAAACTGGTGTCTCCTTCATTGCAGGCCAATTCTTTACCAACTGAGCTATCAGGGAATCTTTAATTTTTTAAATGCTGTGATTTTATTATATTGTCTTTATTCCTAAAAAGCCTATTTTGTACTTAAACTTTTCTGTTATTTGAATTCTGTTTGTTAAACTATAGAGTGAAAGAGGAAATGGCAATCTACTCCAGTGTTCTTGCCTGGAGAATCCCCATGGAAAGAGGAGCCTGGTGTGCTACAGTCCATAGGGTCGCCAAGAGTCAGATACAACTGATGACTAATCATAAACTATAAAGGAGTGAGTTTCTTAAGATAATTATTTTTTCCAAAGGACTTATTGTATTCATTTATTCTGAGATTTACCAGGAAATGATAAATATTGAAAGCTGTCACATATTTTACAACAGTGTGAGTTTATTAGTAAAATCAAACCATAGACAGTTAAAGTGACAATATTAGCATGAGAATTGTACTAAATATAAAGCTATGTAGACAGAATGGTTTCAATAAGAATATATTCAAGGGAATTTTGGACCTAAAAGTAATTAGATGAATGGATATTATATGAAAAACTCATAAAAGCAATTTGTCTTTAGAGCAAGAGCATGTAGGTAACTATCATCAATGTCATTTCTAGTTGTACAACCAAAAGAAATAATGTGTTACGGGTTATAGACATGATAGACTAATGATGATCTCTTGACTGTCCTCAAAATAATTGTTCAATCAACTTTTAAACTTTAAAATCAACGATCATTTGTTAAGTTTATACACTTTATCAGCATTAATATAATTACAACAAAGTCAAGTGTGAGGTTGGTAATATTTTAGCCATATGCAGGATCCTTTTCATATAAACATTTCTAGTATTATATTTTGATTCATTCAGAGATAAGAATGACATATAATAAACAGTATAGTAGATATAAGCAGATAACTTTGTATCAACTAATATTTTTTCCCATAGAATCCATATATAACTCAGAATGTGTTATTACTGTTCAGTTGCTATCAGGTTCCTCTGTCCAAGGGATTTCCCAGTCAATACTGGAGTGAGTTGCCACTTTCTTCTCCAGGGGATCTTCTCTGCAACATTGCAAGAGGATTCTTTACCACTGAACCACCAAGGGAGCCATAACCCAGAATAGTATTGCTTCAATTAATTTCAGTTTGTAAAGAAAGTATTTACAAAATATCGTTTGTCTTATACTATAAAATAAATTAATCATATAACACTATTGTTATATATGAGAGATTATATATAAAACATTCTATAATATGGCAATTCTAATAAATATCAATTTTATTAGGAACATAAAAGATGTTCAAACCATCCCTGTAATAGTTTATTATCTATGGCAAGAAGTCCAAGATAGACAAATTCTGTTTGCTTGGAGATAATCTTTCTCAATGATTTTATGGTCCTGGCAACAGTGCTTATACATTCAAGAAGAAGCTGTTGAATACCTACCGCTAAATGCAGATCTAAAAGCTACCCTCAAGGACACTGCAGTGTGAGAAAGCATGTAGTCAGACTTCAGCCACTGCAATGAGGGCCATATTAGAGGCAAGAAAGAGTACTCTGTGAGTATGAGGTTGGAGGACNTTAGTTGGTAAAGAATGTGCCTGCAATGTAGGACACCCAGGTTTGATCCCTGGGTTGGGAAAATCCCCTGGAGAAGGCACTGGCTACCCACTCCAGTGTTTGTACCTGGAGAACCCCTTGGACAGAGGATCCTGGTGGACTACAGTCCATGGGGTTGCAAAGCATCAGACATGGCAGAGCAATTAACACTTTCACTTTTCACCTCATGGGGAAGTTATGAGTATTGCATAAAATATTACATCTAAAGAGCACGTAATTCAGTGTATTTGTATTTATGTATCTCCTGCATGGAACTCTTCTTGCAGATATTTAAGGCAATTTATCAGAGAATTTTTTTGACCCCATTTTAAATAGCATCCTCCACTTTCCTACGTCCTTTCATTACCTCTGAAATAACCTAACCATACATTAGGAAAAAAGGTCAATGAATTTGACATATTTCTTTACAGGGTCATTCTTACTGAAATGATTCTCAAGGTAAATGTTATTAAAGAGGAACCTACTTTTTAAAACTTAGACAGAAATGTTGGATGCGAAACTCAGTGAAACACTGAGTTCTTGGGAGACAGAAACTTTAGCAGTCAATTTGATATACTTAAGCATGCAATAGTCCTCTGATCTTTGTAAAAAATTTTTTTAATTAAAGAAATTGTCATGCAGCTGCAATGTTGTCATTTATCTGCATAATGAATTTAAACTGAAGGCTACTCTTACTGTGAGAATGAACTGATTAACTGGAGGGACTGCATTGATAATAATTAGTCAGAAAAGTGCAGTGGCGCAAATCAATATCTTGGTGCTGAGACTTTCCTTGGGGACTGTAAACCATAACAAAGCTGTCAGGCTGCTGAGATATGGGGATGTTACTTATTTGTGTTGCTAATTTACTCTCTGATACTTTTAAGTTATATACTGAATACCTCAGAAATGAAAAAAAAGATATTTCACTTATTTTTTTAAAGGTAGAACATGGTTTATTTTTATTTCTCCCATATAAGTTATCAAAACTGTAGTGAAGGCTTAAGTGGTAAACTGATCATAACATTTTTTTGAGGAGTATCAGGATTATTGTGATGTCTTTTGATAATATTTAGCGACTATGTATCACTTGCTATTTAGTGTTATAATTTCTACGGAAGTAGTTTTAACTCAAAATTTTCCATTTTAAGGGAAGATAATATTATAAAATAGGCAGGACCTGTATTTGACTGATGGAATGATAGTCATTCTTCTGGACACTCATATACCAATCTCAGGAGTCTATTAAGTAGAAGAGAGCTGTCACTCATCATAGTCTTTCAGGTTTCTGAGTTTGATAACATTACTAAAAGAGTCCATTGCTGGTAGGATTTACTCTTTCCTGTATTATATTCTTTTTCCAGAATCCAATAACAGAACGTTATGCAAAGCGTAATTTTTGAACCTCAGTTTTTCTCTAATGCTTAAGAGGTGGAATTCCATTTCAGTTATCTATTGCTGCTTGGCAAATTACTCCAAACTTGGCAGAGTAATACAAAAATCCTCATAGGATTTTTAGCTCATGAACTTGGACAAGATAAAGCAAGATGACTTGTCTTTGCCCTACGATCTCTGGGAAGCAGCAGAGGGTGATGCAAATGGCTGGGGGCCAGAATTATCTGCCCATTTCCAATAGAGTAGCCACCATTTATATTAAAATTTACATTAACTAATTAATGTAAATTAATACGTTAGTTCTTCAGTCATACCAGCCGTATTTTAAATGTTCAACAGCCACATGTGGCTAGTGATAACCCCTTGGCCAGTGTGTATATATATATGACATTTCTATCATCACAGAATGTTCTCTTGGACAGAGCTAATCTAGGGACATCTTTACTCATATGTCTAACATGTAGCCTGGGATGACACAAGGGTTGGGGACAGATGAGATTGTTGACTAAAGTACATAGATGCAAGATTTCTATTTAGAGTTAATAGAATCTAGAATTTGAGTTCTGAGAGGATACTTCTCAAGTGCATGTGTTTGAGCCAGGATGAAGCTGCATGGCCTTTAGGACTTAGCATCGTAAGTCACAGAGATCACTGTGCCTTACTTTACTGGACAAATAAGCCCACCAGTAATGAGCCACTAGATTCAAGATATGGGAATTCCTCTAAACAGGAGGAGTGTCAGATGTTCTGTGGCCATGATTTAGAAGCACTGCAGAATAAATCTTTGTATCGCAAATGATGCTTTGGAAAACTAGACTTAAATACACATAATGGGAAAAGTCTCAGTAATCAAATAAAGAAGACTTTGTTTAAATAAAATCTAACACTTCGGGATTTTTATGGTATTTAGTATGCTAGTGTTCAAGGTTAATTTCTAAGATGGCATGGTATGTTATGGTTCGTGTAAGGTAAGGGAGTTAGAGAAGACAAGGTTCAGAAAAAGAAGGAGACCAGCACTTTACAGAAATGGATCACCTTTAATGAGGCGAGAAGGGGCAGCAGTCAGATTACTGAGCTGCTGCGCTAAGTCAAGAAGAGAGTAGGTACATATAGAAAACATATATGCGGAGACACACCATTTTGAAGGGGTCTGTTTTTCCTCATGATTATTTTTGACCAGTTAGCTTTCAACAATTGGGGCAAGGAATTCCTGAGACCAGCCAGAGACGGATCTGCTGGGAGCTGAATGTAATCAATCTTACTGTCCATTCCTTTCTTCAGGGGAGAAAGTTCTTTATTCTGTATAGAATGGTGGGGAGGACCTGGAGGGGAGTTTTAACTCCAGGCTGTTTTGAGCCTTGTAGCTTTCCTTCAGTTAGCAACCATATTTTATCAAGGCATATTTTATTAAGTTAATGTTTAATCACATCCAGTAACCAAGTTATACAGGAGAATCTGGAAAATGCCATGCTGAAAAAGTGAGGTGAAAGTCACTCAGTCGTGTCCAACTCTGTGACCCCATGCAGTCCATGAAATTCTCCAGACCAGAATACTGGAGTGGCTAGCCTTTCCCTTCTTCAAGGGATTTTCCCAACCCAGAGATTGAACCCAGGTCTCCCACATTGCAGGCAGATTCTTTACCAGTTAAGCCAGAACAGAATCCCAAGAATACTGGAGTGGGTAGCCTATCCCTTCTCCAGCAGATCTTCCTGACCCAGGAATCAAACTGGTGTCTCCTTCATTGCAGGCCAATTCTTTACCAACTGAGCTATCAGGGAATCTTTAATTTTTTAAATGCTGTGATTTTATTATATTGTCTTTATTCCTAAAAAGCCTATTTTGTACTTAAACTTTTCTGTTATTTGAATTCTGTTTGTTAAACTATAGAGTGAAAGAGGAAATGGCAATCTACTCCAGTGTTCTTGCCTGGAGAATCCCCATGGAAAGAGGAGCCTGGTGTGCTACAGTCCATAGGGTCGCCAAGAGTCAGATACAACTGATGACTAATCATAAACTATAAAGGAGTGAGTTTCTTAAGATAATTATTTTTTCCAAAGGACTTATTGTATTCATTTATTCTGAGATTTACCAGGAAATGATAAATATTGAAAGCTGTCACATATTTTACAACAGTGTGAGTTTATTAGTAAAATCAAACCATAGACAGTTAAAGTGACAATATTAGCATGAGAATTGTACTAAATATAAAGCTATGTAGACAGAATGGTTTCAATAAGAATATATTCAAGGGAATTTTGGACCTAAAAGTAATTAGATGAATGGATATTATATGAAAAACTCATAAAAGCAATTTGTCTTTAGAGCAAGAGCATGTAGGTAACTATCATCAATGTCATTTCTAGTTGTACAACCAAAAGAAATAATGTGTTACGGGTTATAGACATGATAGACTAATGATGATCTCTTGACTGTCCTCAAAATAATTGTTCAATCAACTTTTAAACTTTAAAATCAACGATCATTTGTTAAGTTTATACACTTTATCAGCATTAATATAATTACAACAAAGTCAAGTGTGAGGTTGGTAATATTTTAGCCATATGCAGGATCCTTTTCATATAAACATTTCTAGTATTATATTTTGATTCATTCAGAGATAAGAATGACATATAATAAACAGTATAGTAGATATAAGCAGATAACTTTGTATCAACTAATATTTTTTCCCATAGAATCCATATATAACTCAGAATGTGTTATTACTGTTCAGTTGCTATCAGGTTCCTCTGTCCAAGGGATTTCCCAGTCAATACTGGAGTGAGTTGCCACTTTCTTCTCCAGGGGATCTTCTCTGCAACATTGCAAGAGGATTCTTTACCACTGAACCACCAAGGGAGCCATAACCCAGAATAGTATTGCTTCAATTAATTTCAGTTTGTAAAGAAAGTATTTACAAAATATCGTTTGTCTTATACTATAAAATAAATTAATCATATAACACTATTGTTATATATGAGAGATTATATATAAAACATTCTATAATATGGCAATTCTAATAAATATCAATTTTATTAGGAACATAAAAGATGTTCAAACCATCCCTGTAATAGTTTATTATCTATGGCAAGAAGTCCAAGATAGACAAATTCTGTTTGCTTGGAGATAATCTTTCTCAATGATTTTATGGTCCTGGCAACAGTGCTTATACATTCAAGAAGAAGCTGTTGAATACCTACCGCTAAATGCAGATCTAAAAGCTACCCTCAAGGACACTGCAGTGTGAGAAAGCATGTAGTCAGACTTCAGCCACTGCAATGAGGGCCATATTAGAGGCAAGAAAGAGTACTCTGTGAGTATGAGGTTGGAGGACCTCATGTGTGCAGAAAAACCAGCTTTATTGCAGGAGAATGCCATCCTTAGTCCTGACATTTGTGTTTATATGCATGTGTGAATTCAGCTGGTCATTATGACTGCAGTCCTTCTCTGAAATGACAGGGATAGTTCTTTATGTGGTAGATTTGTGAAAGCTTGTGAAACTACCAGTTCTTTGCAATTATGTATTGCAGGTGAAACTAATGGTAAAGAAACCACCTGCCTGTGCAGGAGACATAAGAGATGCAGGTTTGGTCCCTGAGTGGGGGAAGATCCCCTGGAGGAGGGTATAGCAACCCTCTCCAGTATGTTTGCCTGGAGAATCCCTATGGATGAAGGAGCCAGGAGGGCTACAGTCCATATGGTCACAGAGTTGGATATAACTAAAGCGACTTAGCATTTAAGTCACACAGGAAATAATTGTCTCTTGAATGCTAACATTTATAATATAAAATTAAAATATTTATGAAAAAATAATTTATTGTTGGCTGTGCTGGGTCTTTGTTGCTGCACACAGGCTTTCTCTAGTTTCAGCAAGCAGAGTCTGCTCTTTTTTGAAGTTTACAGATTTCATATTGCAGTGATTTCTCTATTTGCAGAGTACAAGCTCTAGGCACACAGGCTTCAATAGTTGCAGGATGAGGGCTCAGTAGTTGCCATTCCCAGGATATAGAGCATGGGCTCAGTAGTGATGGTACATGAACTTAGTTGCTCTAAGGCATGTGGAATCTTCCCAGACCAGGGATTGAACTCATGTCCCCTGCATTGTCAGGGAGATTCTTAACCACTGGACCACTAAGAAAGTCCAAGTTTAAACATTTTTTAAAAATTCACAAAGTATGCCATTATATGAACAATATACTTAATTTCTAGATTAACCACATTTATTGATGTTTGAAATAATTCACTTTCAGTGTACCCTTTTTCCCTGTAATATAATATACCTGGATACTTTCTCATAGGAAGGTGATTTAATAGTTGATCCTAACCACTGATGTGTTTATAAGTAGATGTATTTCTTTTGTGAACTGTGTTCATGAGTGTCTTCATAATTCCTAGTATGAAACTTTTTGTTAAGGCTTTTTATACACTGCATAATTTATCACCATGTCAGATCCATGTGTATTATTTTGTTGGAAGAACAAAAACAATAACAGCAAAATGATCTTCTAAGCATATGGTAAGCCTGAGTCAGTTTTGCAAACGTTTTATAAAAATCAACAGGACAAAAATATATCTGGCTCCATAAATACTGAATTTGTCTTCCATCATTCTTGTGAATTACACCTTGCTTCTACAATATGCTCATCCTGTCTTCTGGTCCCCAATTAAATTACTGGAAAAGAATCTCAATATTTGACTACAATTAATAGCTTTAGAATTTTTATACATCACTGAATTTTTCAATAGTGTGATCAGAAAGATGCAAGATTTATTTCTCTCCATAGAATTATTCTCATTTTCATGCCCTTGGGCTGTGCCTATTCACCTTGAATTCCCTCTTACACTTCCTTCTACCCACTGCACTACTGCCTTCCTGATTGCCTGCCTCAGTTGGCTTGTCTGATGTAGTCTTTTCTGACTGTTCCATGAGGGTACTTAGTCTCCACCATACACCTGACACAAAACATGGCCTCTCTTTTAAAACCTCTTCCCTTTATACTTTTTAAAATTGTGACTTTGTAAGTCTTAATAACATTAAAATAATTTAAATTTCAGAAAATGTGAATATTTTATATTTTTCTTTATCTTATCATGGCCACCACTCTTTCTATATCATATTCATTGTTTTGTATAAGTGGAAAAACTTTCAAAATGTTTAGTTGATCTTTCATAACTTTATATGTATCAGTTCTGTAAAGTTTTCATGTGAACACTGTTTTGAATATCAGCTTCTTTTTCTACCTGCCTAGAAAAAAATTTTAAAAAGGCAGAAGAGTTTATAAACAATGTAATGATAATGAAAGGTCAATGTTCAGTAGCAGTCTGGATTATAAGACTCTCTTTGGACATTGAACATTTGTGCCTTTAGAGATTAATCTTGACTTCAATTGTTGTTGGTTTTTTGATAAATTTGGTGACCAGCTGCCTACCACCAAGCTTGGCTTCCTAAGATAAGTTCCAGCCAAATGTGTTAATTTGGTCCTGTCCATTTTAGGCACCTAACCTATGAGCCATCTGCCATCCTGGATATAAGTATTGAGAAGAAAATTATTTCAAAGCACAACATGACAAAAGACAAAAAGACTTTGGAATTATTATTTAGCCAAAAAAATGTTCATTCAATAAAGTTAAAAATTGTTTTTAAAGGAAAAAGGGCTCTGTGACCTTGCTGCAAAATTTGATATGATGTTATTGTTTGTAATATACCAGTTTTTTCAGAAAATTAGCTGTTCATTCTAAAAACTAGCTTAGATTTCTCATTACAGTCTTTTATTAAATCTAAAATAAAATGACATTACTTTCATCAAAAAATTCCTAACACACCAAAGAGATTATGTATATTTGGGCTGTGTCTATATTTATCTTATTAGAAATGAAAATTAATAAATTTAAAAAATAACATAAATTCATTTATAAATAAAAAATGAATCCATTGCATGTTAATATTGTATAAAAACATATCATTATAAAACTATATATATATATATATACACATATAGATTTTAATGAGATAAGAGGCTCTGTCTTACACTTTTAATACTTTTAATAACCATTGTCTGCCTTAGTAGAAGACAGCTGGATTCTCATTTTGAATCTACATTTAGTCTGTGATGATATTATATTTGATTGAGTATAGAAAGAAAATCTTGCCTTAACAAATATACAGTTCATAAAGGATGACTACAGTAATAGTTTTTTTTCCCCAAAATGTTGATATTCTTCTTTTATACTCCCCCAAAACTCAACAAGTAGTATTTTTAAATGATTAATTGCAATGTGAAATCTCAAACCATATCAATCAAATTTTTCTACTCTATTACATTACAGTGCATTGGTTTAGCCTGTACTTTGACTGTCTACTTAACCATGCTTTCATGCACTGTTCAGTTGGTTCTATTAGTCCACAATTACATTAGAAAATATAAAAAAAATAATTATTTATTAATATTGCCACCAGTATCATCTAAGCATTACTGTGTGAACTAGAAAGCCCTCAGGATTATGATGACAGAATCAAGATGTCAGAAGTTTTAAGTTTTGCTGGTTTTCATCCTTATAACAAAAACTGTTGTAAGGACAGTGATTTATTTCCAACCAAATGTTTGCCAAAACCTTACACAGTATAATCTTGATTTTTGTCCATCAGGTATTCCTTTAAGTAAAAAATGATGCACCATGAAAAATGTGACTAATTCAGCTTACATCTCAAACAATCACACAAGTGCTTTTTATGAGACAACCACTGTAATGTTAAATTCATAAAAAGTACTTTATATATACCTTCCATTTCATTTTCTTGACTATTGAAAACATGTATGCTTAAGGTTTTAGTATTGTTTTCAACCCAGTGATACACACCATGCCTCTGAATTGATTATTGCTAAAATTCCAAGGGTTTTACCCACTGTTGGTTTTGCAATGTATTTGCAAATGTCAACATAGTGAAAAACGCAAGCAGTGTCTCACAATTCTTATAAAAATAGTTTTTTACTGATAGATAGTTGACACCTGGGGACTCCCAGGTGTCGTACACTTCCTTTATGGCTCAGACGGTAAAGAATCTGCCTGTAATGCAGGAGACCCAGATTCAATCCCTGGGTCAGGAAGATCCCCTAGAGAAGGAAATGCCAACCCACTCCAGTATTCCTGCCTGGAGAATCCCATGAACAGAGGAGCCTGGCAGGCTACAGTCCATGGGGTCGCAAAGAGTTGGACATGACTGAGTGACTAAGCACACACAAGTGTTTGTAGACCAGTTTGAGAACTGCTGCACTAAAGAATAAAAATTAACCTTTTTTGTTACTGTAAGAACATCTTCCAAAATCTACTTTGTTCCTTCATCACCTAAAGTTTATTATATTAAAGTGAATAATGAACTAAAAAATCAAATGCAACTCAATGAGTATTGTATTTCTGTTGTTTGATTAGTACAAGGAAATGTGCTGACGTTATAATTGTTATAGCTACCATTTACTGAATACACAGTATGTATCTGACATACAGATCCTGGTACTATAAAGTACATTGATTCCTTTTAATAGACCAAGTCAGTACTACTATTGTCCTTTCATAGGTAAGCAAATTGAGACAGACAGATTAAGAATTTGCTTTTAACTTCAGTCTATGCTTTCTATATTTACTTAGAAAAATGATTGAAAAACAAGATTCCTCAGTCTGTTTTAATCCTGAAGAAGTATCTCCTCAAACCAGCCAGAAATAAAAGTGCCCAGTTACTCCAGAATAATTGCATCTTTTTTTTCCCATTAGATTTTATATCACTATGAAATCAATGGAAAGATAAAATTATCAAAAACTTTAGAAATTGCTACATTAATAATTGTGCTGTGGAGGAAGAGGTGATGAGTACTTAACTGTTTTGTTTGTTTGTTTTTGCTAATGTGCTATTTTTAACTGATGAATCACCCATTGTTTTTAAAATTCTAGCAGTATACTTTATTAAAATAAAGCAGAGGTTGACTGCTTAATTTTATATCTTGCAATCATACATATCAGATTATTTTATAGTGGCATTGAATATAAAATAGCTAGCACTTGGTTAGAATATAAACATTTAAAATAGCCTAACTAGAAAAATGCTTTAAATTATTGCATCATTTTCAAAAGAAAATAATGATATATTTCTCTTTGACACGAGGTTACCTCAGGAGACTGGTATAGACTGTAATGAAAAAATATTTTCTCATTGCTTAATTAAACCATATTTCACAGGTGATGCTCTTTCACTATAATCTACTTTATTGTAATATTTTTATCAGTGAAAAGATACCAATTCTTATCTTCCTAAAAGAGCTTTACTAGAAATTCTAAAGTCCTTCTACATAAAAATTATACAGGAAGAAAAAAATCTGCATATTTCTGTGGAGAGCCAAAAATGTGTAACTCTATTTCATTATTTGAATGAGTAACTTAAATGTAAAATTAAATAAAATTATATTTCTATTCAGAGAGTTAATAACAAATCTTATCACAATGTAACAGAAATATGTTGGCATAAACTTGAAGTATACTTGGTTTATCTGTATTTTTAAAGTTAAGATTACAGAGACTAATATTTGGAAATTTATATCAGTATTTCATAGTTTGCCAAGTTCTATATGTATATAATTATTTCCTTTCCATTCTATTGATAGTATCACTAAATATGCTGAATTCTTTAGTAGAGATTATAGTCCCACGTCACAGTTAGGAACTCTAGTTCATGGATGAAGAGTAGGGATGTCAACTTTTTCCCAGATCACACAAAATTATTCTTAAAATCAAATGGAATTATGTCTAGTTCCTTATAGTGCTATTTTCTGTTCTTTTGTATTATCGAATCTCTAGATTTTACTCAACAGTAGAGTCAATAAAATTACTGAACAGTATTTTAATGAAGGGGATTCTTTGCTCACTTATTCTGTTACATATATTAGATCATGAGGATAAATATTTTTCTAAAATATAGACCTATGTAAATTATTTTTTTAAAGTTATTAGCTATGTTTTCCAATAAATTAAATGTTTTTTCAATCCAAGAGATTTTAATTGGCAGTAATTCAGTAAATATTTTTCAAGAGATGAACATAAACACTGAACAGAATGGCATATCAAATATATTACATCTCAACATTTTCTCAACAATCACCTTTCCATAGTATAAAATTAATATTTCATTGAATTTGGATTCCATGTATTTGTAAAATATTGTTAAAGTGCCATACATAATATGTATATCATGATTTAATATAAAATGGATTCTTAATAAGCATAGTTTACAATGATTTGGTTTTATAAAACTTTGTTAACTGTTTTTGATTGTTTTATCCACCAAAGTTTGTCTAAATCTTAAATAACCTGGTTATCTGTTTCCATTTTTTTCTGTCTCAAAAAATGACTTCAATTTTTGTCTTAAGTAGAAAGATCAAAGACCTCTCTATGAGAGTGTACACAATACCCTCCACGTCTTTACTACCTGTTCTATCTCTGTCCCAGCGTCCCCTTCTGTGGAATGATCTTATTCCAGATGGTTCATAGACACAGTGTTTGTCCATTTTTACCCCGGATCTAATATATATCTCCTTGAGTCCAGACTCAATGGAGCTAAGTTTAAGTGGACTCCAGGAGATAGTAAAGGACAGGGAAGTCTGGCTGCTACAGTGCATGGGGTCGCAAAGAGTTGGACACAATTTAGAGACTGAGCAGCAACGAATAAGTACTTTGAAAGGGTGAAGACATCATGCATAATCAGGAAGAAGGACTAATGAGATACATGTATTGCGATCATCAAGCAAATAAAAGTAAGACAAACTCAGAAGCAATTCTTTTAGGTTCTTTTCACTGATGACAAAATAAAGATAAGTCACTTTAAAATACCAGCTATTGTATTATGCCCTCTTGAATGAAAATGAAGCTAAGATATAATTTCATAAAATGTACCATGAATTCTTCTCTCTCTTTTAATGATTGTCTCAACTATGAGGACTCAGCCTCTTTGATCTCCAACTCATTGCTCATCTTTGTGTACTGAAAAAAATATCAACTCATGGAGTGAGAACAAAATAAGATATCAAGGTTAGTTCATTGGAAGATGTGGACATTAAATAATTCAAGATTATAAATGTTGAAAGATAGCAAGTCATGTGCATAGCAGCATCTAATTATGAGGCACTTTACCACCCATACGAAAGTAGTATCACTGGGTACTTGTGTGCAGTGAGGTTTAGGATGCTGCCATTTCTTGAATAGTCAGTGTTCGTACTGGCTCAAATATTTTCATAAATTATTTGTGCTTTCTTCTTATGCCATGTTTTTCAGAAATAGGTTTGTGCCAAAACTCAAGTATAATCATCTGTTAACAATGTGTATTTGATGCTTTTAAAAATAGCATTTCCCATACACACTCACAAAATTGCCTGACCTTCCTCCTCCACAGAATTAATCATGCCATCTGTGCTCACATTATATTTAATCATACTTCTGGTGTAACATTTTTCACATCACATTGCATTAGAATTAGTTTTATGTCTCTTTGTTTTTCCTATTAAACCATGTGCCCATGAGACTAGGGATACCTCATTTGTTTCTGTGTCTCCACAAGCCCTAGCATCAGGTCTGGCACATAGTAGACATTCAGTAGGACAGAACCTGCATATTTTTGGAAAACCAACCCGGTAAATGAATGAAGGGTTTTTTGTTTGTTTGTTTATTTTAACAAAAATCACCTGTCACATCTCCTGAGTATGAAACTGTTTAAAAATAATAAAGGATTGTGACTTTAAAGAATATTAGAAGATTAACACAATTCAAGTTCTGATTCCAATTTAATGCACATATACCTAGGCTTGGAGCTGCACCTCTAGTATTTGTGCAGTATTATGTTCAAGGCAACCTTTAAGTAGATGAAGGTCAGAGAGTCAGTCCCTCACTCTTCTGGCTCTTAAGAATCTTGCTATGTCAACCCAATCTGGTTTTCTGATACCTGAAAATTCAAGTAGGGAATGACTTTAGAATGAGACCTTCTAATACCGATATGTGGGTTGGATGAGAAGATAAAATTAGAAGTACCTTGTCACTGTAAATTGAGCATCAGTATTTTATTTAAAAAGAACTTTCAAACTACATATTGGCCTCGAAATTTAGTGACTGTTTTTTCCTAAATAAAATCATTTATTTTTATTGTTTTCTAATTCTGATCTTGTGTTAGAAAAATTCTACATTTGCAATATAATAGAGTGATTCATACTTCAAGCACTTAGCTATGACTATCATCAAAACAATTTCATGTTTGCTTATTGTTTTATATTATATTCCACAAGGGCATATAATTTTATTTTTAAGCATTCTTATATGTCCCTGTGGTTCTGAAAACTTGACTGAATCTTCCATGACAAGTTGCAAAAGGGAGACTGAAAATATTTTTGGTGTTTCTCACAAATAAGAATCAATGACTGTAACCTAGTAACATCTTTAATTCCATAATATTTTATTCTCATTTGAAAGTAAATGTAAGACTCTTAATTGTTATGTATATATAATAGCTTTAAAGTAGAAGTGGAATCAGCATATATATATGTATACACACATCACATAGCTCATTGACACTACTCTGATTATTTTTACATAGGTTTTTTTTTTTTTTTCTTTCCTTTTAACGCAAACTGGAACAATACTGGAAAGAAGTCAGCATGTAATTAGTCTGGATATATGAAAAACAGATTGTATTGTTTCACATGCTGTGAACTGTGAGTGAGCCACAGTGTTGTAAAAGATAGCAAGAATCAACAGCTTTCCCCCCCTTAAAATCTCAGCATTCTTGACTTTTCACACATCACTGCTTAGGGAGCTGAAAAACACAGAGGTTCTTCTACTGATATGATGACTATTGACTGAAATGGCTGGATTGGTTAGCATTTATTGGCTTATGTCTTATCTCTCTAAAGATTCTTTCATTCTTGAAATCAATTTTGATCTTATTTGGAGCTTATGTGCTGAAGAAAAAAAAATGATGGGGAAAAAGGAAATGATGAATTTTTTTCTCATCAAATGGAAAGTTTAGTAGATCTAAAGACCTTTACAAGGAACCTATTGAATGATCTTTATGATTATAGGCAAGAAAAACATTATGTAGTCATTTACATAATTCAAGTTGTCATAAAGGCATCACCATATAGCTTTGTTATATACAGTCTTCGCCTTCTAGCATTTGTATCCTTATCTTAACATTTCCTCTATATGAATCTCTAGTAAAATTAAGCCAGTCATATTAAGCTTGAGGGATTTGGTGATCATGACCATTCCTATTTTAATTTGTTAACTAGTCTATTAAAATCATATGTTTCATTAAGGTGAATTTAATCAAGTTTTAAGCATAAAATGACTATTCAGAAAATACACTGCATTTAATTGATTTTTAGGCACTCCCCCCACCCCTCCCACATTTTAACGCCTTTTAAAATAATGATGCTTCTTAAGATTCACCCTTGTGGTCAGTCAGGCAATAGTAATGGCGTAGTTGTCCTTGCTTGTGCGTGGACAAACTTCATCTAAGCTATCCTTATTTTTGTCACTTAATTTGAGTTATGTGCATTGTTAAGAGTACAAGGGTGTAGTTTAGTTACCATTTAAAATGTTTTCAAATATTGAACTAACGATGTTAAATTCAACAGTATTCTCTTCACAGAAGACATGAAAAAAGAACGAAAGGTATAAATTTGATATTAGTGGAGTAATTAATGTACTTCTTTTTCAAAGCTGTAAGCAAGTACCTTATAGGACATAACAAAAGAAGATACGATTAATTGAAGATGTGTTGTTGTTTCTGAAATATTTGTAACATAACTGTACGACATTTTCACACAAATCAAATGAGGCAATAGACATTGGCAGATCTTTTGGACTAAATGAAAAAAATTCAAATTTTATAGAGCTAATATTAACCATCATATATCAAATGTAACTATTTTAAATCATTTTATGATAGCACATAGGGAGAATTATCCCTGGTAATACATAAAGAAAGGGTCCATCTTACAATTATAGGAAACTTAGAATTACTGGAATATCCCTGGTGGCTCAGATAGTAAAGTGTCTGCCTACAATGTGGGAGACCCAGGTTTCATCCCTGGGTTGGGAAAATCCCCTGGAGAAGAAATGGCAACCCACTCCAGTATTCTTGCCTGGAAAATCCCACTGATGGAGGATCCTGGCGGGCTACAGTCCATTGAGTCACAAAGAGTCGGACATGACTGAATGACTTCACTTTAAAATAAAATAGATGCCAAACTCATTCTTTATTGAAAAATTGAAAAATTATAACACAAAATAATAATCTACCTTACATTATCATCAAAATCCTCAGTTGCCTTATCTTCCAAATATTTGGGGTGCTTTGTTTTATACTCAAGAAAAACATTTATAATTCTTATTTTTTGATTTGTTCTGTAGATCTTTTGGATTTTTTTTCTTTTCCTACCCCCCTCTGTTGTAATTGTCGATTTTCTTGGCACTAAGAAATCCAGTTAAGCTTTTGAGCTTTATTTTTTTTTCCCCTTGATCACATTTTTTCATTGTTGTCATAAACCTCTGCCCCTACACTGAGCTTTTGCAGTTCTGTGGAGTTTCCCTCTTTTTTCCCTTTTCTTTGGGGTGCTTTGTAATTTTTTAGTGTATATTGCATTTCTGTTTAAGCCTAGGGTAGCAATGTCATTCGTCACCTCTTCTTCGTGTTCTGGCCAGCAAGCTCTCCAGATATATCAAATTGTTTTCTAAGCTGGTATGATCTAGTTAACTTTTTCTAATTGTTCTTCTAGTCAAAAATATGAAATAGAAAAAGACGAAAGAAGAAAATGATAAGCCAGAGAACATATTTTTAAGAAAAATCAAACTGAGTATTCACTTCTATATCAGGAGTAGATTTGGCTACAAGTGATAGAAAGCACTAAATGACAGCTGTTAAAACAAGATAGCAACTGATTTCTGTCACACGTTAATTTCCAAAGGTAAATGGTTCACTGTTAGCGTGATGTTACTGAGTGTCACGGAACCAGGCTCTTTACACATTGTTAGAGTTTACATCTTCTTTATCCCCAAAGAGACCTCATGGCTTACCGTCTCTCCAGTACCAATATCTCAGTATTGTTCTAATCACTGGGAAAGAGGACAGGAAAGGAAAAATCCATACATTCTCCCATTTTGCCAGACCAATTGTTCTTTCCATTTCCTCTATCTCCATCTTTAGGACAGAAGTATGTATACCCCTGGCAATGCAGAAGGCTGAAAAATGTGACCTTTATTATGGGCAGTCAACTCAAAAGCCGAGGTGGTTTTTCAGCTCAAGAAGCTGAGAACTGGTGGGGAAAGTTTCTGGCTCATTTCCCTACCAATCATAGGAGATCTTTGAACAATCAAGAGAGTAATGATGCATTATGGTCATTGAGAGAAATTTTTGTCTTATTTTGCTTAAAATGTTTGAGATAAATATTAATTTCCCATTGAAAGTGAAAGTCACTCAGTCGTATCTGACTCTTTGCAACCCCTTGGACCGTAGTCTGCCAGGCTCCTCTGTGCATGGAATTCTCCAGGCAAGGATACTGGAGTGGGTAGCCATTCTCTTCTCTAGGAGATCTTCTTGACCCAGGATCAAAAGGTCTCGCATTGAAGGCAGATTCTTAACTGTCTGAGGCACCAGGGAAGCTCCAGTTTGCCACTGGGGCTTAGTTTCTCCTGAAATGTCTTAATGTTCATTTCATTTAATAAAACATTTATTAGTTGTAAAGTCTGTGCTTGTCGCTTAGGCACTTTTTTGAACAGTTCTGAATTACTATTCAAATCATACAGAGTCGGATACGACTGAAGTGACTTAGCAGCAGTAGCAGTATTTTGTCTTTTAGATCACAGACTCTTACCAAATGTAGAGGTGTCTTTTTCTGCTTTTAAGCAAAATATCTTAATTACTCCTTTGTTGTGATCTTTTATTCTTAGATCTGTAAGTTGGACATATAAATACTTTTCCCTGTTGGAATATCATGTAGAAGATATATTTTCCTATAGATCAAAGCAGGGAAAGTTTCAGCATTTAAAAGCTTATGTTGCCAAATGATGGACCATGTGCTGCCATTGTGCTACTGGGTTAAATGGCAGGTTTATAGCCATATATATTTAGCCGGTTCATGAGCAATTGCTTTTAAAAAGCTCATTTTTAAATATTTAATCACAGTCTACAAGAATCTACTTCTTTTGACAAAGATACTGTAAAGTATCTAAAGTAAAATATAGTGTTTTGAAATATAAAAGTAAAGTGGTTAAAGTAGAACTTCTGTTGATTAAGGTTTTATTTTCAGTCATGCCATTTGCAAAATAAGATGGAATAAATTAAGGTGTTTTTTTGCATTTTTTTGCTTTTACTTTTTTAATACTGAAAAATAAGATTTTCTAATCTTTGACTAGAATTTTTAGTACTGTAATTACTAAAATTAATTTGAACACTTATTCCCTTGTCTCAAAACCATATTTTGGGAGCAAGAGCAATAAAACATTGACTGTTGGGTAGAACAAAAAGGACCTATATTACATAGCTTTTTGCATTTTCCTCAATTTCTGTGACTGAGATAATATCTCTAAAATTTTCAGATAATTGTAACTATATAATCTAAGGCAATCTTATAATATTCTACTGATATAGAAATTTGAAGCTAAGTTCTTTGTTTAATTGTCCTGAAATGCATGTTGTCTAAAATCTACTTGCCACTATTATATGGAACACAGGGAAAGAAGAAAAGGATATTAAAATTTTAATTTTAGTCTCAATTATTAAAATGACTTCTTGTGAGACTATGTCTTATTATCTCAATTTGCCAGAAATTCTTTTATTATAGTTACACTTATGTCATTTTCTCTACTTCAGTGATTATTTTTGTAAGTACAAAATTGCATTTTCTCCATAATTTTCACAAAGAAATAGTATCTCAGCATGTATTAAGGCAAAAATAAATACATGTTAAAATGAAGTTCAAACTTGAAACAAATAGAGCATTATTAAGAATTTCCTGTTGTACTCTTGTGCTCTGTTGCTCAGTCTTGTCCAACTCTTTGCAACTCCAGGGACTATAGCCTGCCAGGCTCCTCTGTCCATGGGGATTTTCCAGGCAGGAACACTGGAGTGGGTTGCCATGCCCTTCTCCAAGGGATCTTCCCAACCCAGGGATTGAACTCAGGTCTCCCACATTGCAGGCAGTTTCTTTACCAACTGAGCCACCAGAGAAGCCTTAATCTTCTCCAGATACTTTCTTCATTGGCATAACATCATTTTTTTAATTGTAAATTTTTAGTGCTCTTCCCTGGTGGCTCAGATGGTAAAGAATCTGCTTGCAAAGCAGGAGACCTAGGTCGATTCCTGGGTCAGGAAGATCTCCTGGAGAAGGGAGTGGCTAGCCAGTCCACTATGCTTGCCTGGAGAATCCCATGGACAGAGGAGCCTGGTGGGCTTACAGTCCATGGGGTCACAAAAAGTCAGACATGATTGAGCGACTAAGCACAGGCATGCATTGCTCCATCCAACTTAACTCATTTGGAGGAAAGAGGAGGCAGGGAGCTGGTGAACCAGAGTGAGGAAGAAGACATAGATTTCCTGAAAGCTAATATTAGAAATATCCCTGTGTTATGCCTGTGTAACTGCTCTCAGTTTTCCTTCAACTTGAATCACCACCTTCACAGCAACAGAGAGGAAAATTACCCTTGGTTTTGATTTTTAAGACACAGTATATACCTCCTTAGAATTATTGCCCACATTAAGATACCCATTGTTTCTCAGTCTATAGATGAAAGACTGCAGTTGTGGCTAATTCTTTTTGTATTTCTAGGAATTTCATATTGAATATGATCCCTGGATATCATGATGCATTTCCGCCACCCCCCAAAAAGGGCACTGTCTATATCTTACAGGGCTTTTCAGAAATATTCCACAAAATACTTGAGTTCTTTTCATGTTTTTATAAAAACTACCTCATTTTTCTCTCCAAGTTTTAAATTTTATGAGGTTTTTTTTTTTTGGATTGGGGGAGTTGGTCAGGTTGCTAGTTTAAAAATGAACAAATTACATTGCATAACACAAATTTTTATTACATCCTAGAAGAATAATTTTAATTAAAATTAGCATAGGTGTTTAAAAGAATTTATGCTTGGCAACTAAAAATGTAGAAGCAGTTTAAATTTACCACTCCCTTGGAAAATAATTTATCTGAACTTTGTACTGGAAATTACGAATTGGTAAAATTTGAAGTTATTAAGAAATGTTGAATAAGCACCAGGAACAGTAACTCTTCACCCTCAAAGTGATATACTCATTTTTCTAAAGTACTTTGGTGATGGTTGTGTGGTATGTCATGATTATGAGCCTCCTTCAATAAAGCTATTATTGACTACACTAAAGACTTTGTCTGTGTGGATCACAACAAACTGTGGAAAATTCTTTAAGAGATGGAAATACCAGACCACCTTACTGGTATCCTAAGAAATCTGTATACAGGACAAGAAGCAACGGTTAGAATCAGCCATAAAATAACGAACTGGTTCAAAATTGGGAAAGGAGTACATCAAGTAAGTATACTATCTGCTTCTTTAACGTCTATGCAAAGAGCATCATGTGAAATGCCGGGCTGAATGACTCACAAGCTGGAATCAAGATTTCTGGGAGAAATATCAACAACCTCAGATATGCAGTTGATATCACTCTAATGGCTGAAAGTTGTGAGGAGCTAAAAAGCCTCTTGATGAAGGTTAGAGAGGAGAGTGAAAAAGCTAGCTTAAAATTCAGCATTCAAAAAATGAACATCATGGCATCCGGCCCCATCACTTCATGGCAAATATATGAGGAAAAAATGGAAACAGTGACAGATTTTACTTTCTTGGGCTCCAGAATCACTGTGGAAGGTGACTGCAGCCATGAAATTAAAATACACTTGCTCCTTGGAAGGGAAACTATGACAAACCTAGACAACATATTGAAAAGCAGAGACATCACTTTGTTGATAAAGGACCATATAGTCAAAGCTATGGTTTTTCCAGAAGTGATAATTAAGAGTTGAACCATTAAAAAAACAAACAAACAAACAAAAAAAACTAAGTGCCAGTGCCAAAGAGTTGAGGCTTTCTAGAGATCAAACCACAGACTCGACTCTGAGGATTTATTGTAAGGATTGACGATAAAGCTCCAGCTCCAGTATTTTGTCCACTGATGCAAAGAACTGACTCTGCTGCTGCGAAAGGAGAAGGTAGAAGACCATCAGTGAAGACCTTGATGCTGGGAGAGATTTAAGGCAGGAGGAGAAAGGGCAACAGATATGCATGAGAGCTGCTGCTAAGTCGCTTCAGTTGTGTCCGACTCTGTGCCACCCCATAGACAGCAGCCCACCAGGCTCCCCCGTCCCTAGGATTTTCCAGGCAAGAACACTGGAGTGAGTTGCCATTTCCTTCTCCAATGGAGGAAAGTGAAAAGTGAAAGTGAAGTCGCTCAGTTGTGTCCGACCCTCAGCGACCCCAGGGACTGCAGCCCACCAGGCCCCTCTGTCCATGGGATTTTCCAGGCAACAGTACTGGAGTGGGGTGCCATTGCCTTCTCCAATGCATGAGAGAGGAGTCCTTTTATTAAGATAAAATGTACTGTGCGTGCTCAGTGTGTCTGTGGCTCTCATGCCACACAACAGATTATGTAGCAGCCATTGTCCTTGTTTGGGCCCCATATGCATGGCCTTTCATGAGGCCAATGAAGCATCTGTTAAACATGAAGATCAAATTAGAAACTTTGAGAATCTCTTTTTTTTGCCATTCACATGACATATAATTACAAAACCAGGATCTTCAGAAAAACAGGGATAACCAAAGAAAAATTCAAAAATGCCCTGTGTGAAAGGCACAGTGAGCTTCCCTCAAATCCTGACTAGAACTTCACATTTATCAGAAGCTTTTATGATACTAGTAGCCTCCTTTGTGCTGAAGAAGACTGTCTTTACTGTGCGGTTGTGGAACATGGTTCAATTCCCTGTTTACTATTCCCTTGGGAAGTCAAATGTATATGATGTGCCTGGTTGCAGACTAGTTCAAAGTCATATAATTGTGTTTCATGTTTTTGAGAGAACCAGCTTGCGAATCTTGGCAACTTCTCAGAACATGTTCCCTCTGAACTTTGACTCTAACAGGAAATGCTTCCTGATAAAAATTTCACTTCTCTGGATTCTCAAAGTTAGATATCACATATTTAATTAGAACAGCATGCTACCACTAAAATAAAAACTTCTCATTAGTTTCATCCTGTGGTTTAGTACTTTTTATGAAACAAGCTAACGGAAATATCAGCCCTCTTCCCTTTATCATTCTGATATATATATTTACAAAGGAGAGCAAGACTTGTAGCTCTATAACATTTATCTTCTTCTAGGAAAGAAATAGGCCCTGTTTTCATACATATGGATAAATTATAGAGAGATAAACATCTGGACAAATATTAATGCCACTTATTATGTTCAAATAGTTTCTGCTGTAATTTTGGAATGGATTGCATTTCCTGGTGATTTTAATGGATTTTCCAGTTTTATACTCTTTTCAAATATTTATAAGAATATTAAACAGTTTACTTTATGTATTATTTTTATGTTGTATAGGGATTTTATTAATTGAATTAAAGTAATGAAACACTACCCTAGACCAATAGCATCCATACATTTTGTATCTTCCCTTTATTCCCTGAGGATGACTTCATATTATGATGGCAAACTCTGGGAGTTTATGTATATGTAATTCAAAGAGTTACAATGCTGTCTTGCAGATGTTTTGAGGGTTATAATTTGACCTGGGGTACCTCCGTATGTTATTAAAAGTGAACTTTTTAACAAAGTATACCTATAATCTTCTGTAACAAAGAATACAATATCATCTAGAAATAAAGGAGTATAACATGAAAAAAATCATGTCCCTGATACTAAGTTAGAAAGATAATTAAATTATAATTCTGGCCTTAAAATGTATTTTTATTTTGTAAGGATTTTATGTGTTCAGTTCTTTCCTGCCCAATAATTTCAGCAATATGGGTGCTTAGAATAAATACCAGAATAATGTAGTTCCTATATATTCCATTTTGAGTCACAAGGACACCAACACTAAAGTGATATTAAGAAGTGTGTGCCTGTTTGGTACTTGCTGTTACATTATGCTGGATTGATTATCAGATTTTTTTATATACTGAACTTCCTTGATTATTCTGTATGAAATAATCTGTATTGCAAAGACAGACAAAATTCCTGTTTTTTTAAAATTATAATTTATCCTAATATAAGATTACCTTGGTGACACAGACAAACCAAAAGCTCTACGTATTCAATTGCCTGAAAAATCCGACAAGAATGAAAATTCTTTTGTCTGATGGAGGTGTTTGCTTCTTTTATTTTAGGCACAAAATGTTTACGTGTGTACTTAATGAATGATCCTATCACTTACTTGTTCTGTAATATGACTTTAGAAAAGTATTTGTCTCTCTTCACAGAGGTCAAAAACCATAACCTAGAAATTGATGTTCTTTCACATGAAAAATTTGTTAAATATTGCTGATGTACTGAATAGAAATAATAAACAAGAGAGACAAAGTCATCAGTAACTTTATACATGGAAATAAATATCAGGAATTTAAACTGAGGGGGAACTATCCTAGCATTCAGTGCTAGAATACTCAGGCATTTATAAAAAAAAAATTCTAGGTTTGATAAATCCTCTAATACCCAGGTGACACTAGTGTAAAGACCTTGCCTGCCAGTTCAGAAGATGTGAGAGATGTGAGTTCTATCCATGGATTGGGAAGATCTCCTGGAGGAGGAAATGGCAACATACTACAGTATTCTTACCTGGAGAATCCATGGACAGAGGAGCCTGGTGGGCTACAATCCATGGGGTCGCAACAACTTGGACTGTAATGACTTAGAACACACAGGCATAATTCATAAACTGTAACATGAGAAGTCAAAGTAATAGCTAAAAGGAAAAAAACCCACCATTCTAATTTGGCATTACCTAATTTGATTTAATAGTGGTAATGCATAGAATATTTGAAACTTAATTAGTATTTTAGTTGCATAAGTGAAATATTATTCTTCTTACTGAATCATTGCTAAGCATATGTCTCATAAAGACATATGCATATGCCCTCCAAACTGTAATTTACATTTTTAATATTTATAATTTGCAATTAACACTATCATTTGCTTTTTATTTAGGAAAGTATACTGAATCAGCACTCTTAAAATTTTAAGAAAAAAAATCCATATTTTGTAATGTTCTTCCTAGAGTATATTATACTGTGATGTATTTTACTGTCTGCCAAAACTGCTCTCTTTTAAAGCAGAAGATAAATTGTTCTTTATCTCTGAGCAGTGCCTTTTCACCATAGCCAGTGGGATTCAATACCACTGATTCTTTTTACAATCTTGGTTTAGAAAATTAAAGAAACTCAAGTAGCACTGCTGCAATCCATTCATGGCTAATACATCTTGTCTCGCATGACTGAGGACAAGTGCCCTCCAGATTAAATTTTGCTGCTCAGCACCCTGCATTTTCATAAAATATAGTCCTTACATAGCTCCATGAATATCCCAAGCATGTGGTTTAATTTAAACTAACATGCTTGAGTCACCCATTTAAATAAAATGTTTGTAATGTTCCAAAACTATTTTATAAATGAATCTTCTCAAAGTACAATAAACAAACACTATAATTTCAAATGAGATGAAACAATAGCTATATTCAGTGATGAACAGGAAGATCTCCAGGGAGGATTACCTGAGTTACTGAAGGGAGTAGGCATTTCTTTCTGAATGTTGATCTGTGGAAGGGGAAAGTGGTACTGCCAGCTAATGCTGCAAGTCATTTTAAGTGCTGGACCAACACACCCTGCTTTCTTATCCTCTGTGGCCATGCAGCAGAGATATAGTTGAGATGAATGGCCTAAAAAGTTATCCTTTCCTGCAAGGCTCTATTTAGGTTGTACGCTGCCCCATTTTCAATTACAGTTTAAAGCTAGGCTTTGATAAGTACTTTGATAAAGTATATTCATAAATTGATCATATATACGTGATTTCCATAAGGATAAATAAGAAAAAAAGGGATTCAAGAATCTGAAAAGGAAAAAAAAAAGTCCCCACTAGGGAGTTAATTGTGATGTATACCTATGCCAAATGGATGTTTTTTATTATGAAATATACATCCTGAAGTCTAAGCATGCATGTTAGATTTTTGTGTGCTTATTAAAACAAAGCAGTCAAAGTAAACTTTGATACTGTAACTTTCTCTTCTGTGTGTATGTGTTTCTGGTTTTAATGTAATCAGTCAGATAATGCCTCACAATTGTAAACATTAACTTCACTTTAGAAATTATTCATGAAAATGTTGACCACATAAGAAGGATGACAGGATCAATATGAACCTAACATTTTAAGGAGAGAGGATCAGTTCACACTCTAATGATCTGTGTGTACATATTTACTAATGTTCTATAAATCTCTTGGAGGGATAGATTATTAGGAGAATATTATGCATACTGGACCTTGTATGAGTATTGGAAATTTTAAGGGAATCACATCAAATGATCTGTTTGTATAGTTACTGAGTCATCATATAAGCTTTTAATTCATTTATTGTTTTGCTTTTAACTGCTATCCAGAACTGGCAATAAATCATTCAAAAATTAAATGCCAATTCTGACTTGACTATTGTTTAATGAAATAAAAATAATCATTTAATTCTATTTAGAATATTAGACGTATAAAGCTCAGAAAAGTATACATCCATATTGAATATCACTATGAAGCAGAAGGGTGATAACTAAATATAATAGGGAAACAACTATTCCTTTAGATTTTCATGAATCATGCAAATAATGTAAAGTTTGGAAACATCCCATGAGAAGTAATAATAACATATAGGACTCAGAAGGCTGCCAACTCTATCTCAGATATTCAGGAGAAATAGACGTCATTGACTCTAAAGGAAAGTCACTAAAAACTCATTTTTAGAAGTACAGGTACTAAAGGAAGAATATTATTCATTTTCTTCCAATTAACAAAATGTTGCCAAGAATTAAACAATGTCAGTTCCATAAGGGGGAGTTACCTTCCAGGCAGCTAGCTTATTAAATATAGAGCATGTGAAGATTTAAAGAGATATGACATTGGTGGTCACATTGAAAGAGAAAGTTATGCCTGTAGTTATTGAGAAAAATTCCAAGCTTTTTGATCTCTATAAATTCATAATTTACTGATAAAACTGAACCTTTTGAATGGTTCATCTTTCTGTAATAGTTTAGCTTTGAAACTTAATTATGCCATTTTCAAGCAAAGCTAGAGAATGGCATAGGGTAGCTAGTATGAGTCCCTTCATACTCATCTCATGAGAGTACAGTGATCAGCATGTGACATCACTTTAACATTTTTTTGGTTTAAGGAACCAAAACTGTCCTAAGGCTTAGAATGATTTAAATATGCTGCTGCTGCTGCTGCTAACTCGCTGCAGTCGTGTCCGACTCTGTGCGACCCCATAGACAGCAGCCCAGGCTCCCCCATCCCTGGGATTCTCCAGGCAAGAACACTGGAATGGGTTGCCATTTCCTTCTTCAATGCATGAAAGTGAAAAGTGAAAGTGAAGTCGCTCAGTTGTGTCTGACCCTCAGCAACCCCATGGACTGCAGCCTTCTAGGCTCCTCCGTCCATGGGTTTTAAATATGCTAGATAGCATTAAACTCTCCCTTATGCATTGACTAAATTGACCAGAGTGGAGAGGTCAGAAGGAAAACTGCATGAGGCATATATGTAATTAAAGAAGTCTATCATGGTAATTATGACTTTTTACAACAGCAAGTTATGCCTGGATTTGTATTCTACCACCACTTAATTTCTTAAAGTCTCAGGTACCTATTCAAAATAGGAGTTTGAAAAGTAACTACCCCAGCAGGGTTTGGGTGAAGATCAAATAAGATCATACATGTGCAAAGCTCTAACCACTCTACCTGGCCTGTGGGTCAAAGGTTTGTTGCTATTATTATTAGTCCTCTAAAATATATTAGCTTCTATTAGGTGTTACATGGCATGTTTATAAAAATGATGTTTGTAATTCTTTCATCTTGGACATTTAGTAAAGAATTAAAAAGTAGAAGAAACTCAAAATGTTATAGTCTAAATTCAAGACTAGGTTGTATTGTCACTTGTTAGCTATTTTGTGTAGCATTCAAGTAATTCATAAGGCCAACTCTTTAGTATAATTGATCAAATCAAATAAGTTTCAAATTAAGTTTCAACAAATATGCTTCAACAAATTGAATACTTGACATGTTTTGAATACTATGTTAAGACCTCACCCATATTATTTCAATAACTGTTTTCTAGAAAAAAATGTTTAATACAAATTAAACATAAATAAATGTCCATCAGGTGATCAACAATGGTAGAACTTGCTGATAAACTTTTTGTAAGTTAAGAAATTTTGTTATTAAAGGCTGAGTTCTGTAGAACTCTCAACTGGTAAATTGTGATGGATGAGGATAAACCCAAAACAAAGAAAGCCCTGCCTGGCTAAAAAGAAAGACACTGGGAACCAGAACACCACCTTTCTAGTAAAAGGAGAAAATGTATTTTTGGTATTGAAATCGGTCACCAAAATGACATCTTCCTGAGTCCAGAGCATTAGACCACAACAATGATTTCTTGTGACTCAGCAAAAGAAGATAAATTTGACCTAGATTTTTATATTTCCTGTTGAAGAAAATTGGCAAGCATTTTACCTGCAAGAAAGAAATAACAGCTATAAAACCCAATATGGATATCATTTTCCTCTAGTGTCCAGTGAAGCTCTCATAAAGGACAAAACTGATGACAGTCTTATAGAACATTTATTTTTACATTTTCAGTGTTTTTCTAAATGTACTATCTCATTGAGTTCTCAAAGAAACCTATGAGGTTTTATCATTTCTATTTTAAAGATGAGGAAGTAGATTCTTAAGATAGAATAGAGTGCAATTCTAAGAGTAATGCGTTGAGAGTTCGGAAGTTTCAGATTAAGACCATATTTTAACATTAATTAGATTTTTGAGTTTCTTGAACTTATATAAATGAAGTGGAACAGCCTTAGCAAAGCCTTAAAATACATCATAATAACATATCAGCTTCTGTCAGTTCTGCATCTAATAAGTGGCTGAATTGAGATTTTAGCTCTGGAGGAGTCATCTGGCCCAGTCCACTTTTTTCCTATTGCTGCCTCTCTGGAATGGTTTAGGATATACATTACCTTAGTCAGGAATGAATGTGATGTCTAAGATGAACTGTCCTTAATGATACAAATTGTCTACCAGAGATCAGCGGAGAAATAACTTCAGAAAGAATGAAGAGACAGAGCCAAAGCAAAAACAACACCCATTTGTGGATGTGACTGGTGACGAAAGTAAAGTCCGATGCTGTTAAAAGCAATACTACATACTGGAATGTTAGATCCATGAATCAAGGCAAATTGGAAGTGGTCAAACAGATGGCAAGAGTGACATTTTAGGAATCAGCAAACTAAAAATGGACTAGAATGGGTGAATTTAACTAAAATGACCATTACATGTCCTACTGTGGGCAAGAATTCCTTAGAAGATATGGCGTAGTCATTATAGTCAACAAGAATCCAAAATGAAGTACTTGGATGCAGTCTCAAAAGATGACAGAATGATCTCTGTTCGTTTCCAAGGCAAACCATTCAATATCACAGTAATCCAAGTCTATGTCCCTACTAGTAATGCTGAAGAAGCTGAAGTTGAAAGGTTCTGTGAAGACCCACAATAACTTCTAGAACTTGCTCTCAGAAAAGGATATCCTTTTCATTATTAGCAGACAGGAATGCAAAAGTAGGAAGTCAAAAAATACCTGTAATATTAGGCAAGTTTCACCTTGGAGTACAGAATGAAGCAGAGCAAAGGCTAATAGAGTTTTGCCAAGAGAACACACTGGTCATAGCAAACACCCTCTTCCAACAACACAAGTGAAGACTCTCCACATGGAAATCACCAGAAGGTCAATACCAAAATCTGATTGATTATATTCTTTGCAGCCAAAGATGGAGAAGCTCTATACAGTCAACAAAAACAAGACCAGGAGCTGACTGTGGCTCAGATCATGAACTCCTTATTGCCAAATTCAGACTTAAATTGAAGAAAGTAGGGAAAATCACTAGACACTTCAGGTATGACCTCAATCAAATCCCTTATGATTATACTGTGGAAGTGAGAAATTGATTCAAGGGATTAGATCTGATTTTCAAAGTGGCTGAAGAACTATGGACAGAAGTTCATGACATTGTACATAAGGCAGTGATTGAGACAACCCACAAGAAAAAGAAATGCAAAAAGCCAAATGGCTGTCTGAGGAGGCCTTACAGATAGCTGTGAAAGGAAGAGAAGCAAAGGCAAAGGAGAAAAGGAAAGATATTCTCTTTCAAATGCAGAGTTCCAAAGAATAGCAAGGAGAGATTAGAAAGCCTTCCTCAGTGTTCAGTGCAAAGAAATAGAAGAAAACAATAGAATGAGAAAGACTAGAGATCTCTTCATGAAAAGAGATACCAAGGGAATATTTCTTGCAAAGATGGGCTCTTTAAAAGACAGAAGTGGTTTGGACCTAACAGAAGCAGAAGATATTAAGCAAGAGGTGGCAAGAGTACACAGAAGAACAATGCAAAAAAGATCTTCATGACCCAGATAACCACGATAGTGTGATCACTCACCTGAAGCCAGACATCCTGAATGTGAAGTCAAGTGGGCCACAGGAGGCATAACTGCGAACAAAGCTAGTGGAGGTGATGGAAATCCAGTTGAGCTATTTCAAATCCTAAAAGATGATACTGTGAAAGTGCTACACTCAATATGCTAGCAAATTTGGGAAACTGAACAGTGGCTATAGGACTGGAAAAGGTCAATATTCATTCCAGTCCCAAAGAATGCTTGAACTACCACACAATTGCGTTCATTTCACACGCTAGCAAGTAATGCTCAAAATTATCCAAGCCAGGCCTCAACAGTACTTCAGCAGGGAACTGTGAACTTCCAGATGTTCAAGCTGGATTCAGAAAAAGCAGTGGAACCAGAGATCAAATTGCCAACATCCGTTGGATCATTGAAAAGGCAAGAGAGTTCCAGAAAGACTTCTACTTCTGCTTTATTGACTATGCCAAAATCTTTGACTGTGTAGATCACATCTAACGGTGGGAAATACTCAAAGAGATGGGAATAGCAGACCACCAGACCTGCCTACTGAGAAATCTATATGCAGGTCAAGAAGCAACAGTTAGAATGGACATGGAACAGACTGGTTCCAAATTAATAAAGGAGTACATCAAGGCTGTTTATTGTCACCCTGCTTATTTAACTTATATACAGAGTGCATCATGAGAGATGCTGGGCTGGATGAAGCACAAGCTGGAATCAAGATTGCCAGGAGAAATATCAGTAACCTCAGATATGCAGATGACACTACCCTTGTGGCAGAAAGTGAAGAGGAACTAAAGAGCCACATGATGAAAGTGAAAGAGGAGAGTGAAAATGCTGGCTTAGTACTCAACATTCAGAAAACTAAGATCACGACATCTGGTTCTATCACTTCATCGGAAATAGATGAGAAAACAGTGAGAGACTATTTTTGGAGGGCTCCAAGATCACTGCAAGATGGTGACTACAGCAATGAAAGTAAAAGACGCTTGCTCCTTGGAAGAAAAGCTATGACCAACCTAGACAGCATATTAAAAAGCAGAGACATCACTTTTCCAACTAAAGTCCATCTAGTCAAAGCTATTGTTTTTCCAGTAGTCGCGTATGGTTGTAAGAATTGGACTATAAAGAAAATTTAGTGCCAAAGAGTTGATGCTTTTGAACTGTGGTGTTGCAGAAGAGTCTTGAGAGTCCCATGGCCTGCAGGGAGATCCAGCCAGCCTATCCTAAAGGAAATCAGTCCTGAATATTTATTAAAAGGACTCATGCTGAAGCTGAATCTATAATACTTTGACCCCCTGATGCAAAGAATTGACACACTGGAAAAGACCCTGATGCTGGGAAAGATTTAAGGCAGGAGTAGAAGGGGACAATAGAGGATGAGATGGTTGGATGGCATCACGGACTCAATGCACATGAATTTGAGTAAACTCCGGAAGTGGTTGATGGACAGGAAGGCCTGGTGTGCTGCAGTCCATGGGGTCCCGGAATCAGACATTACTAAGCAACTGAACTGAACTGTCCAAAAAAAGCTATATAGATTGACTGAGGAAAACAAGAGGAAAAGAGCAATGGGTATTCATGTATCACATGCTTTCTTTTGAAGCAACTAACAAATTTCTATGAGTAGAGAGAAATATGATAGAAGTTGATTTTAGTTACTTTTTTGAAAATCATATAGGAAGATGGCAAAATAGCAAGTTAATTTTAGTTACATTGGGGCAACTCAAATGCAGCTGCTGCTGCTGCTAAGTCGCGTCAGTTGTGTCCATATGTGACCCCATAGACGGCAGCCCACCAGATTCCCCTGTCCCTGGGATTCTCCAGGCAAGAACACTGGAGTGGGTTGCCATTGCCTTCTCCAATGCATGAAAGTGAAAAGTGAAAGGGAAGTCTCTCAGTCGTGTCTGACTCTTCGTGACCCCATGGACTGCAGCCTACCATGCTCCTCTGTCCATGGAATTTTTCAGGCAAGAGTACTGGAGTGGGGTGCCACTGCTTTCTCTGTCAAATGCAGCAGAGTGATCTAAACTTCTGTTAGATGAGGTCTTCCAAGTTAGATGTGAAAAGAGCAATTTCTATCATGTTGCTTCACTGAATGGAGATAGGTCTACTGTTCTGTCTCCTAAGATACATTTCTGGCTTGATAAGTTACAGAATGAGTAAAAATTGATCACTTCTGATGATCTTGAAGATTGAAACTACTGTTTAGCAAATTCAGTAAATTGTTAAATCTAAAGCCTCATTATATATAATCTTTTATACTTCACATTATATCAGATCAAATGAAAACATACAATGCCAACATAGAGCAATTATTTTTGCCTATTTGGGTGATTGTAGTTCATGTGTGTATAGCCTTTAAGTTAGCTAGTGATTGGAAGGTTTTATGAATCATCTCAGTTTCTTTGGATGGAAGAGGATTTATCATAAATATGGGTCTTCCACAAGTCTGTGTTTATTATAAAGCTGGCTAATATATTAATAAACATCCAAATAATAGTTTAAGAATAATTCCCACCAGTTACTGCATTTCATTTCAGGTTTTGACCTTATAAAATATCAGGTTAGATTTTAATATTTTTTTTCCTCTAGTTTCCCCTCATGTTGGTAATCTCATTTAGGAAATATCCTGGTGATGTTGGAAAGCCCTGTTTAATGTATGGAAACATCTTGGTGAATATTATTTCCATTTGTGCATTTTTTCTCCTGCTTTTCCCTCAGCCTTTCTACAGCTCTCCTGGAAAATGGCAGCTCTATTGTTTCTAAATTCTCAGACCCTGAACAAGTAGTTGCTGATTTCATGAAGTCAGTCACAAAAGGTGTATCCATATCTGATTGATTCCTTTGGAGAGTTCGGCTCTTGGATTATACCATATTTTGTTGAACTATCATGCAGTCTTCCTTGTTCTTATCATTCTTTAACACAAAGGGAAATAAAACTGCAGAAGTGCATAATTTCACCTCTTTTTTCCTTTAATAACTGGATAGTTTTGTCTAATAAATGGCATAATAATAATATTAGTAATATTTAAGAGCATGAAGATTAACAGAGAAGAGAGGCAAAAAAAAAAAAAAAGAATTAAAAGCATACCATGTGCCAGGCACCTGGCACGTAATTGCTTTGTACTCAATTGTCTTTAATCCTTACAACATTTAAAACTAGTGTTGTTATCCTCACTTTAAAAATAAAGTATTTGGGGTTTGGAAAGGTTAAATGACATGCCAAAGACAAATTAAGCTAGCTTTTTTTGAGAATATCCTGTATGTTACCACTGAGCTAAGTCCTTTTTCATGTGTCATCTTATTTAATTCTCAGAATAACCCTGAAGTAAGCATTGTTTTTATCCACTTGTGCAGGTGAAGCAACTACAGAGAAGTTAAATAATTGCCTAAATTGACAAACTAGGTGGAATTGCTTAGGGATTCAGAGCTTAGTTATTAGTATAAGGGCTTCCCAGGTGGCTCAGTGGTAAAGAATCCACCTGCCAGTGCAGGAGATGTAGGTTTGATCCCTGGGTCAGGAAAATCCTCTGGAGGAGGAAATGACAACCCACTCCAATATTCTTGCCTGGGAAATCCCATGGACAGGGGATCTTGGTGGGCAACCATCCATGGGGCCACAAAAGAATCGAACACCTCTTAGTGACCAAACAACAGCAAACTGGTACAAGGACCAGGTTGTTCAAAAAGATCAATCAAACTTTGAGGATACTTGCTGGAATTTACTTGATACAAGTTTATAAAATTATGATATAATTAATATGAGTTAATTTTGTGTAACTAATGTGGATTTTGCTATGCTTAAATCACATTAAGAGAAAATCAAAACTCAGCCAGGAAAGCCAATGGCTGCTGTTCCAAGCCTGTTATCTAGTGTCTCTAATGTTCTTTCCATCTTTTTCTTCTGTCATCTTTAGTTCATGACATGAAGCTCACTAACTCTAGTTATTCAGGACCTAACCATTATTCTTTCTCTCACAAGTGATTTCCTTTACAAAGCTTTAATTTGTCATGTGCTGTCTTTGAATACACCAAATTTATCCTTTCTTCAGCTCTTTCTTCCTGTACTTTTCCCTCAGTTCTCTTGCACATCGTCTCTTTGCTATCTCCTTTACTAAGTATCTTTCTTCTGACTTCTTGCAGTCATCCTCTGTGTCCTGCAGTGTAAACAGCCTGTCTGTTGCCAGTGGTGTTACTGTTGCTGCTACTGACCCAATTAAGCACAGAGATAAATCTTCATACTGAATGTACTCCCTTATAGCTTCTTTTATTCTCACTTGCTGCCTGTGAAACTCTGATNCTGTCCCTGGGATTCTCCAGGCAAGAACACTGGAGTGGGTTGCCATTGCCTTCTCCAATGCATGAAAGTGAAAAGTGAAAGGGAAGTCTCTCAGTCGTGTCTGACTCTTCGTGACCCCATGGACTGCAGCCTACCATGCTCCTCTGTCCATGGAATTTTTCAGGCAAGAGTACTGGAGTGGGGTGCCACTGCTTTCTCTGTCAAATGCAGCAGAGTGATCTAAACTTCTGTTAGATGAGGTCTTCCAAGTTAGATGTGAAAAGAGCAATTTCTATCATGTTGCTTCACTGAATGGAGATAGGTCTACTGTTCTGTCTCCTAAGATACATTTCTGGCTTGATAAGTTACAGAATGAGTAAAAATTGATCACTTCTGATGATCTTGAAGATTGAAACTACTGTTTAGCAAATTCAGTAAATTGTTAAATCTAAAGCCTCATTATATATAATCTTTTATACTTCACATTATATCAGATCAAATGAAAACATACAATGCCAACATAGAGCAATTATTTTTGCCTATTTGGGTGATTGTAGTTCATGTGTGTATAGCCTTTAAGTTAGCTAGTGATTGGAAGGTTTTATGAATCATCTCAGTTTCTTTGGATGGAAGAGGATTTATCATAAATATGGGTCTTCCACAAGTCTGTGTTTATTATAAAGCTGGCTAATATATTAATAAACATCCAAATAATAGTTTAAGAATAATTCCCACCAGTTACTGCATTTCATTTCAGGTTTTGACCTTATAAAATATCAGGTTAGATTTTAATATTTTTTTTCCTCTAGTTTCCCCTCATGTTGGTAATCTCATTTAGGAAATATCCTGGTGATGTTGGAAAGCCCTGTTTAATGTATGGAAACATCTTGGTGAATATTATTTCCATTTGTGCATTTTTTCTCCTGCTTTTCCCTCAGCCTTTCTACAGCTCTCCTGGAAAATGGCAGCTCTATTGTTTCTAAATTCTCAGACCCTGAACAAGTAGTTGCTGATTTCATGAAGTCAGTCACAAAAGGTGTATCCATATCTGATTGATTCCTTTGGAGAGTTCGGCTCTTGGATTATACCATATTTTGTTGAACTATCATGCAGTCTTCCTTGTTCTTATCATTCTTTAACACAAAGGGAAATAAAACTGCAGAAGTGCATAATTTCACCTCTTTTTTCCTTTAATAACTGGATAGTTTTGTCTAATAAATGGCATAATAATAATATTAGTAATATTTAAGAGCATGAAGATTAACAGAGAAGAGAGGCAAAAAAAAAAAAAAAGAATTAAAAGCATACCATGTGCCAGGCACCTGGCACGTAATTGCTTTGTACTCAATTGTCTTTAATCCTTACAACATTTAAAACTAGTGTTGTTATCCTCACTTTAAAAATAAAGTATTTGGGGTTTGGAAAGGTTAAATGACATGCCAAAGACAAATTAAGCTAGCTTTTTTTGAGAATATCCTGTATGTTACCACTGAGCTAAGTCCTTTTTCATGTGTCATCTTATTTAATTCTCAGAATAACCCTGAAGTAAGCATTGTTTTTATCCACTTGTGCAGGTGAAGCAACTACAGAGAAGTTAAATAATTGCCTAAATTGACAAACTAGGTGGAATTGCTTAGGGATTCAGAGCTTAGTTATTAGTATAAGGGCTTCCCAGGTGGCTCAGTGGTAAAGAATCCACCTGCCAGTGCAGGAGATGTAGGTTTGATCCCTGGGTCAGGAAAATCCTCTGGAGGAGGAAATGACAACCCACTCCAATATTCTTGCCTGGGAAATCCCATGGACAGGGGATCTTGGTGGGCAACCATCCATGGGGCCACAAAAGAATCGAACACCTCTTAGTGACCAAACAACAGCAAACTGGTACAAGGACCAGGTTGTTCAAAAAGATCAATCAAACTTTGAGGATACTTGCTGGAATTTACTTGATACAAGTTTATAAAATTATGATATAATTAATATGAGTTAATTTTGTGTAACTAATGTGGATTTTGCTATGCTTAAATCACATTAAGAGAAAATCAAAACTCAGCCAGGAAAGCCAATGGCTGCTGTTCCAAGCCTGTTATCTAGTGTCTCTAATGTTCTTTCCATCTTTTTCTTCTGTCATCTTTAGTTCATGACATGAAGCTCACTAACTCTAGTTATTCAGGACCTAACCATTATTCTTTCTCTCACAAGTGATTTCCTTTACAAAGCTTTAATTTGTCATGTGCTGTCTTTGAATACACCAAATTTATCCTTTCTTCAGCTCTTTCTTCCTGTACTTTTCCCTCAGTTCTCTTGCACATCGTCTCTTTGCTATCTCCTTTACTAAGTATCTTTCTTCTGACTTCTTGCAGTCATCCTCTGTGTCCTGCAGTGTAAACAGCCTGTCTGTTGCCAGTGGTGTTACTGTTGCTGCTACTGACCCAATTAAGCACAGAGATAAATCTTCATACTGAATGTACTCCCTTATAGCTTCTTTTATTCTCACTTGCTGCCTGTGAAACTCTGATTTTTCCCTCAAAGCTCCTTCCACAAAACTGCCCTCTCCCTAAAGCCTGAGGTTCTTTTCTTAACCAGTTCTACAGAAAGAAGGAACATATATCTCTTGACAACTAAGAGAGAAATATAAAGAAGGTAAATCTATAAAAATTTTCCCTTGGAAGCATCTTGTATGTGGTTTTTCATTATAGCTCAATGATAAGGTAAAGTTGTTGGATATCCCTTTAAACATGTCATGTGCTTTCACAGGGCTTTATCTGTATTCATGCTGGTACTGCTACTCAAGAATGTCCTCTTCCAGCCTCCTTCCCCATAACTATTTTCCATTTAATAAATATTATTTGTACTTTAAGGCCAATTTCAAATGTCAGTTCATTTGTGAAAGCTTTTATAGCTTCTCCTCTGGCAGAAGAAATAACATCTCCTCAAGTTTTCATGCATTTTTTAGACCTCTGGGTTATAGGATTTAGCAAATTATACTAAAGGTGATGCAAATAATTGCTGCTGATACTAAACTTTAAGCCCTGTTAGTTAAGACAGTTTTTCTTACTTGTTTACCTAGTACTCAGCATCTGGTATTTAAAACACAGTTGGTGATCAACAGTGTTTGAATTATTTATTTATAGTGTGTCATGTTAGGTTCTCTGAGATATAGTCATCAACCCAAGATTGGATGTGTGATACCTGTAGAGAGAACACTTGAGAAGGGCAAATGGGATGAGGTAGAAGTAGACAGAGAGAACCTGCAGATACTGACTTGGACCTGACACCTGTGGAAGGGGAAATGGATGGAACAAGGATTGAGGAAGTAGAGTCTCAGAATGTGGCACAGTTCTGAGACATCTTGGCCTTGCTGATGTTAAGTCCCTAAGCAAAGTCAGGAGGGACTCCCAACAGAAAGAAAGAATTTAGCTCTAATGTCCCTGTGATTTGTCATTAACTGTAAGAAGTGCAAAATGCTTTTGTTGTTCAGTTGCTCAGTCATGTCCAACTCTTTGAGACCCCATGAACTTCAGCATGCTAGGCTTATCTTCCCTTCACCATCTCTTGGAGTTTGTTCAAACTCATGTTCATTGAGTCGGTGATGCCATCCAGCTATCTCATCCTCTGACATCCTCTTCTCCTCCTGCCTTCAATCTTTCATAGCATCAAGGTGATCTCCAATGAGTCATTTTTTGTATCAGGTGGCCAAAGTGTTGGAGCTTCAGCTTCCGAATCAGTTCTTCCAATGAATATTCAGGACTGTTTTCTTTTAGGATGGACTGGATGGATCTCCTTGCAGTGCAATGGATTCTCAAGAACACCACAGATTCAAAGCATCAATTCTTCGGTGCTCAGCCTTCTTTATGGTCCAACTCTCACATTCATACATGACTACTGGAAAAACCATGGCTTTGACTGTTCAGACCATTATTGGTAAAGTAAATGTCTCAACTTTTTAATATGCTGTCTACGTAGGTCATAGCTTTTCTTCCAAGGAGCAAGTGTCTTTTAATTTTATGGCTGCAGTCACCATCTGCAGTGATTTGGGAGCCCCCCAAAATAAAGTCTGTCACTGTTTCCATTCTTCGCCCATTTATTTGCCATGAAGTGATGGGACCAGGTGGCATGATGTTTGTTTTTTGAATGTTGAGTTTTAAGCTAGCTTTTTTACTCTCCTGTTTCACCTGCATCAAGCGGCTCATTAGTTCCTCTTTGCTTTCTGCCATAAGGGTGATGTCATCTGTTTATCTGATATTAATTGATATTTCTCCCAGCAACCTTGATTCCAGCTTGTGCTTCATCTAGTCTGGCATTTATCATGATGTAATCTGCATATAAATTAAATGGAGTGGCGACATACCGCCTTAACACACTCCTTTCCCGATTTGGAACCAGTCTGTTGTTCCATGTTGAGTTCTAACTATTCCTTCTTGACCTGCATATGGATTTCTCAGGAGGCAGCTAAGGTGGTCTGGTATTCCCATCTCTTTAAGTGTTTTCCACAGTTTGTTGTGACCTACATAGTCAAAGGCTTTGGCATAGTCAAAAACAAAAGTAGATGTTTTTTCTGGAACTCTCTTGCTTTTTTAATGATCCAGCGGATGTTGGCAATTGATCTCTTGTTCCTCTACCTTTTCTAAATACAGCTTAAACATCTGGAAGTTCATGGTTCATGTACTGTTTAAGCCTGGCTTGGAGAATTTTGAGCATTACTTTATTTGTATGTGAGATATATATATGTATACATATGTATATGTATACATATTTCATTAATTGTATATAGTATTTTTAAAAAAGGAAAGGATGAAAAGTTGGACTTTCTTTGCAGTCCAGAAGAATTGTCACACTGCTGTGGCACTTCATATTTCCCTTAAAATGGAAACAAAGCATTTTTTATATTAATGTACAGAAGAAAACTCAGGCACACAAGGGACAGTGACATGCAGAATTCATACAACTAAATACTAAAAATAAGACTAAAATCTAGGTTTCCACATCCAAATTTGGTACTACTAGCATACTTATTATAAAAGGACATCCCCTTCCTCCAGTATACTAACTTTCTGAGAATACAAAGTGAAATATTCCATTAGACCATTTCATTGTGGTGAGGACTTGGGCACCTCAAAACTCCCTTTAAGATATTCTGTTTCAGACAGTATGGTTGATAGACAATTTCTAGCTGTGCATCTTCACATCCACCATGGTATTTATGCCAAGGTCAAGCATTCTGAGCTATTTCAAATCCTAAAAGATGATGCCATTAAAGTGCTGCACTGAATATGCCAGCAAATTTGGAAAACTCAGCAGTGGCCACAGGGCTGGAAAAGGTCAGTTTTCACTGCAACGTCAAAGAAGGGCATTGCCAAAGAATGTTCAAACTACTGCACATTGCACTCGTTTCACATGCTAGCAAGGTAATGCTCAAAATTCTACAGCTAGGCTTCAACAGTAAGTGAGCTTTTCAAGATGTTCAAGCTGGATTTAGAAAAGGCAGAGGAACCACAGATCATATTGCCAATATCCGCTGGATCATCCAAAAAGCAAGAGAATTCCAGAAAAACATCTACTTCTGCTTGACTGACTATGCTAAAGCCTTTGACCGTGTGGATCACAATAAACTATGAAAAATTCTTAGAGATGGGACTACCAGGCCATCTTATCTGCCTCCTGAGAAACCTGTATGCAGGTCAAGAAGCAACAGTTAGAACAGAACATGGAACAACATACTGGTACCAAATGGGGAAAGGAGTGTGTTAAGGCGGTATGTCGCCACTCCATTTAATTTATATGCAGATTACATCATGATAAATGCCAGACTAGATGAAGCACAAGCTGGAATCAAGGTTGCTGGGAGAAATCTCAATAACATCAGATTTGCAGATGATACCACCCCTATGGTAAAAAGTGAAGAAGAACTAAAGGGCCTCTTGATGAATGTGAAAGAGGAGAGTGAAGAAGTTGGCTTAAAGCTCAACATTCAGAAAACTAAGATCATGGCATCTGGTCCTGTCAGTTCATGGAAAATAGCTGGTGAAACAATGGAAATGGTGAGAGACTTTATTTTGGGGGGCTCCAAAATCACTGCAGATGATGACTGCAGCCTTCAAATTAAAAGATACTTGCTCCTTGGAAGAAAAGCTGTGATAAACCTAGAGAGCATATTACTTTACCAATAGCGACATTACTCTACCAACAGAGGTCCATCTAGTCAAAGCTATGGTTTTTCCAGTAGTCATGTATGGATGTAAGAGTTGGACTAGAAGCTGAACGCCCTATAAAAGCTCAGCTTAGAAACCTGAGCACCAAACAACTGATGCTTTTGAACTGTGATGTTGGAGAAGACTCTTGAGAATCCCTTGGCTGAAAGAGGATCCAACGAGACCATCCTGAATGAAATCAGTCCTGAATATTCATTTTAAGGACTGATGCAGAAGCTAAAACACCAATACTTTGTCCACCTGATGTGAAGAAAGACTCACTGGAAAAGACCCTGAGGCTGGGAACGATTGATGGCATGAGGAGAAGAGGACGACAGAGGATGAGATGGTAGGATGGCATCACTGACTCGATGCACATGAGTTTGAGTAAGCTCCGGGAGTTGGTGGTGGGACAGGGAATCCTGTCCTTGGGGTCACAAAGAGTCGGACATGACTGAGCAACTGAACTTTACTAAACTGATACTTATAATAGCTAAAACATTTGTATACTCAGAGTCGTTTCAATCCAGACCTCATAAGCCAGATTTAGTCTTAGGGAATGTGTGGTGCATTTGGACACTTGGGTGTATATTCTTACTTGATAAGTTACTTCATAGGATTGCATTCTTCTTTAGTACACTCAAAATGGAAATAGAAATTATAGCCTCACTTTGACTGGAAAGCAGAATGAAGTATCTGGCCTTTCATGCTAAAGTGATTTCCATATTTTTTTTATCCATTTACTTTCATAAAATGTTTTGCACCTTCTTTGTAAACTCTGTTCTTGGTATTCTGAAAAAAATGCAAATAGCTAAATAGTAATTCAGTATTTATTGAGCACATAATAGCATTGTTCTAAGCATTTCACAAGCATTTTGCTTCTAACTATTCTGTATTGGTTAGTTATTTTCACAAATATGCAGTGTAGAAAGTAATTGCAGGAACTCAGTGGTAGTCAAGAATAAATATATGCTTAGGCTAAAAATCTACAGGACAGTTTTTAATTTGTGACTGAGGAGTGTGTTGATCTATTCAGAATCTTTGTTCTGTTTTCAGCTTAGTTGTTTCCCAGAGTTGTGATTTTCTGTGCAGTGCCTCTGGCTCATGTTCCTCTCACTGTCCTCCTGAGAACAAGAGAGTGACCTGGACATGATCTTCTTCTTTTTTATTTTTGTTTTTTAGTTATATCAAAAGTGCTAGTGGGTAAATAAAAACACTGAATGCACTTTAAAGTCTAGAACTAGCCCATTATCAACCTCATTTTATTGGTCATTGCGAGCCCAGTCTTCTAGACACAAAGAAGTAAGGCATCTCCATAGTGGAAATGTTCTGCAAAGTTCCATGGCAAAGTGTGACTGTAAAAAGAGTTGAATTATTGAGACCAATAATGCAGTGTAACATATATGCTAAAAGGCAGGTGATTTTCTCATTCCCATTTTACAGATGTGGAAACCTGAGGCACACACATAGCTGTTAAAAACCTTCCCCAACTTTCAGGAGGTTTACAATTTGTTGATGATGTGACAAAGGTATAACTTTAACATAAAAAGACAATGTAGATAGTATGGTGATATGGTGGTTTAGCTGCACAGTTGTGTCCAACCTTTTGCAACCCTATGGTCTGTTCCACAGCAGACTCTTCTGTCCATTGAATTTTCAAGGCAAGAATACTGGAGTGGGGAACCATTTCCTTCTCTAGGGGAACTTCCTGACCCAGGGACAGAACCCAGATCTACTGTATTACAGGTGGATTCTTTACCTACTGAACCACCAGGGAAGCTCAAGCAAGTAGTATATGATTGAGGAAAATAATAGAATTTTCAGTAATTGGCATGGCAGCATAGAAAAGTAGTCAATATTGTGGGATGTAGAACCTAAAGTAGACGGAAACATGGCTAGAATGTAAACAATTAAAAGGGAAAATGGCATTTTATATAAGAAGATAATGGAATACAAGCAGACGTGGCCATGTGTTTGGGGACAGTGAGTTCACCAGAATCAGTGTAATGTTCAAAAAAAGACATAGGATATTTGGTTGTAGAATCCAGGATTAGTGATTAGTCTGACCACTTAGAGAGAGGTGACTGTTGTGAGCTGTGTAAAATGTTGAGAAACCAGGTTAATGATTATTATTTTGTTTTGATGTAATATTTAAGAAGCCCAATCTTTGGTGGTATAAGAAATGAAAGAACTGTTGTAGGACACACTGGTAATGAACACTAAATAGACTTGCTGATTTATCTCATACTGGGGGAAATGACTAGGAACCACAAAGTTTTGAGTTTGAGCATAAAGAAACTATGCATTGAAACAGGAATATTAGGGAGGAGTGTGGGTTGGTGGGCAAAAGACGCTGATTTTGGTTTTGGATATGTTGAGTTTTATATAATAATGGAGTTATATAAAATAAGACTTTCCAGCATAGAATTAGAAATTAGGAGCTCTAGAGTTCATTAGGATAAAAGGATGGAGAGTTCAGACGTTATTTAGCGTGGGGTTTTCGTTAAAGCTATCAGATAAATATTAGAGGCTTGACATATAGGAAAGAACTATGAGAATCAGGAATTATACCTTGTGGATACCCTGCATTTGGAGAATGAAAAAAAAGATTAAATGGGTTATCCTAAAAGGAGTGGAAATGTAGTTATCAGAATACCAGAATCAGGATGGTATAGGGAGCAGAAATTAAGAGCAGATAAAATCCTAAAATGTTTTGCCTATGTTCTCCTCTAAGAGTTTTATAGTTTCTTGTCTTACGTTTAGATCTTTAATCCATTTTGAGTTTATTTTTGTGTATGGTGTTAGAAAGTGATCTAGTTTCATTCTTTTACAAGTGGTTGACCAGTTTTCCCAGCACCACTTGTTAAAGAGATCACACCAGTCAGAATGGCTGTGATCCAAAAGTCAACAAGCAGTAAATGCTGGAGAGGGTGTGGAGAAAAGGGAACCCTCTTACACTGTTGGTGGGAATGCAAATTAGTACAGCCACTATGGAGAACAGTGTGAAGATTCCTTAAAAAATTGCAAATAGAACTGCCTTATGATCCAGCAATCCCACTGCTGGGCATACACACTGAGGAAACAAGAATTGAAAGAGACACATGTACCCCAATGTTCATTACAGCACTATTTATAGTAGCCAGGACATAGAAGCAACCTAGATGTCCAACAGCAGATGAATGGATAAGAAAGCTGTGGTACATATACACAATGGAGTATTACTCAGCCATTAAAAAGAATCAGTTCTAATGAGGTGGATGAAACTGGAGCCTATTATACAGAGTGAAGTAAGCCAGAAAGAAAAACACCAATACAGTATACTAACACATATATATGGAATTTAGAAAGATGGTAATGTTAAACCTGTATGTGAGACAGCAAAAGAGACGCAGATGTATAGAACGGCCTTTTGGGCTCTGCAGGAGAGGGAGAGGGTGGGAAGATTTGGGAGAGTGGCATTGTAACATGTATGATATCATAAGTGAAACTAATNTTATACAGAGTGAAGTAAGCCAGAAAGAAAAACACCAATACAGTATACTAACACATATATATGGAATTTAGAAAGATGGTAATGTTAAACCTGTATGCGAGACAGCAAAAGAGACACAGACGTATGGAACAGCCTTCTGGACTCTGTGGGAGAGGGAGAGGGTGGGATGATTTGGGAGAATAGCATTGTAACATGTATGATATCATAAGTGAAACGAATTGCTGGTCTAGGTTCGATACAGAAAGCAGGATGCTTGGGACTGATGCATGAGGATGATCCAGGGAGATGGTGTGGGGGAGGGGGGAGGGGGGGTCGGGATTGGGAGCTCATATACACTCGTGGCTGATTCATGTCAATGTATGGCAAAACGAATACAGTATTGTAAAGCAAAACAAACTAAAAAATNGCTTGGGACTGATGCATGAGGATGATCCAGGGAGATGGTGTGGGGGAGGGGGGAGGGGGGGTCGGGATTGGGAGCTCATATACACTCGTGGCTGATTCATGTCAATGTATGGCAAAACGAATACAGTATTGTAAAGCAAAATAAACTAAAAAATAAAAATTTTTAAAAAATCCTAAAATGTGTAATTGCCTCAAATACTACATATGCATCTACCAAAAATTGTTGAGTTTGACATTTTTAGGGTATTAGTTATCTAAAAGAATGCTGTTTCTAATAAATTCTAGGTGTTTGATTAGAAAGAAAAGAATGAGTGGCTGGAGAAGCTAGCAAGGGACATTAAATAGATCATTCAAATATTCAGAAATAAATAAAGATAGCACAGTGATTAACAACATGGAGAGTAGAGTCAGCAGTTGTTCCCAAGAGGAGGAAAAGATATCAGTCCCTGAGTATAGCTTTAAAAGGAGTATTTGGGCTTTTGTCCTGCTTTTACACCTCTTTGACATTACTTTTGCAGTGAAGTGGAAGATCAACACTCATATATGTACATATATTTATTTGCTCATTATTAACTTCTGTAAAATAAAAACTTATTTTGAAATAGTATATATTATCACAGTCATGACAGTGAAATTTTAATTAGCTTATATTTTATATCGTGTTGGTTATCCTATTAAAGACTTTAAATAGTACATAATAGTAGTATCACATAGTAGTAGATCTGCACGTAGTAATAGGTCATTTCATGTAAATGTTATAAACATGCAATAAATCAAGATTATTTACGTTATACTCTAAAATGGCCAGAAAACAATTTCATGTAAACATCTTACAGCCCCTATTAGTGTGCCTTTCTATTATTCTTTATATGATTAATCAATAAATGTCAAGTCCTACAATAGGTGCTGGAAATAAAACTGTACAAGCCATCACTTTCCCATAAGTAATGCATATATAATAATGTCTTTTGCTTTGTGTACATGTTTAGTTGTGTCTAACACTTTGCAACCCCATGCACTGTAGCCCGCTAGGCTTCTCTGTCCATGGGATTCTGCAGGTAAGAATACTGGAATGGATTGCCATTTCCTTCTCCAGGGTATCTTCCCGACTCAGGGGATCAAACCTGCGTTTTCTGTGTCTCTTGCATTGGCAGGAGGATTCTTTACCAGTGAGTCATATGAGAAGCTGAGTAATGTCTTTTATATATGTACAAATACAGATATGAATACATAAGGAAATTATACCTTAGTTTATTTAGTTAATAGTGCCCATAATTTAAGTCACTGAATTACCTGCATACCATTTCATTGAAGACTCGCACTTAAATTCGCTTTTTGAGGTAGATCGGTACTTAGGGAAGATGTACCTTTTCAGTCCTATTTATGTGTACTTTTTCATCTCATTCTTGGTATATTTTATGTAGTGAGTCAGTCATTTCAAATACTAAGTGCTTTTAACTCACAGCATGCATCTTTAGAGTGTAGACTTTTCACTTTTTCACTTTTGAGTTAATGCAGTCGAGATCGTAATGATGATGATGATGATACAGTGTTAGTGCATTCCAGTCTCTGTCTAAAGCATTTGGCCAACATTCTCTGGTCTGTTTTATCAGGTGGTCGAGGTAATTCTGTGCAGTACCTAGCAGGATGATAAAAATGTAACCAACACATCTAATGAGCAGATAATTTTTAGTGGGAATCTCCTAACACATGGGAGAAAAAGAAGTACTACAACATTGCTAGATACAATCTAAGGAAGAAGAGCTGTGCAGGGTCTCAAGCCTCTTTGAGTCATTGGTGTCCTGATTTAGCCTGCTTGTTCATATCAGCTATCAATAGGAATCGGGAGAGAGCAAGGGAGGTGCTGGGACAAGGCGCCACTGCGAGGAGACTAATTGGAATTCTGCATGCCAACCCATATGGGGTTCAGAGAAGTGGATCAGCTAATGGAATACACCATCTTTAGGGACTGACTGGAAAGTTCACAAAATACAGCTGACTATTGATCACAAATTCAACATCTGTGATTTTTTTAAATAAAAGTTAACTGCTGAAGATAAAAGAGTATAGAAAACGATGATAATTATTTTGATTAAACTTGATAAGCTGTTTCTTTGTGTCTAAATGCCTCCCACTAAAAAATGAACAAAAACAGAATGGAAAAAAAGAAAATATTTATTCAATATCCTTGACTGCCAATTGCACTGTATTATATAAATTGAATGCATGTCTTTGAAAAAACTGCCCTTTTAAAGGCTTCTAAGAAATTAGTTAATACTATCCTTTTTAATTTTTAAGATCTTGAGCTTCTACAAAGGTGTGACTTTTTCAAAGCCCCTAGTTAGGATCTAAAAAGGAGCAAGCTAAGGTTTATCTCATTTGGTCATCGTGCACTTCTCAGCAAAGGCCTTACTAGCCATCCTTGCAATGCATATGATGCAGGTGTCCTTTAGTGATTTTAAAAATAATCTGTGGATGTACTTATCTTTTTAAGAGGCTTAGGGAAAGAAGAAAAAAAGGATATGCTCTACAATTAGATTTAAATAGTGTTGCTGTCATTTTGGGGAGGAGGGTTATTTTTTCATCCTGAAGGTATGACTGTTAACATTTTAGGAAGAAAAATAATAGCCAATATGAGTAAGCTTTTTGAAGAAATTATTACTTTCATATTTTGTTGATATAAAGATTAAAAATACACACAGTAGTTTCTACAAGAAGTAATTCAAAATATGCAACTGTATATATTCACTGATATCCAATACAACATTGCTTAGAATAAAATATTGGAAATAAATAAATGTCCAATAGGAAAATGGTTGAATTGTGGTATACATTAAAATGAGCTTCTCTCATTGTTTCTCCACGTCAGTTTGAGGCATTACATTCTAGGAAATTTAACTAGAAACTAGGCATTATGCTTGACCTGTTTTCTTACTCATCATATTATATCATATGTACTTGGTCTTGAATCTTGACCGCCAGTTCCATACCTTCTCCATAACTTAGTTTATTCATTTGTGATGTAAGAGTAACAGTAGTACTCAGCTCATTAGGTTAAACACGATTTTTTTTTTAATTTTAATTTTTTATTTTTTAGTTTGTTTTGCTTTATAATACTGTATTCATTTTGCTATACATTGACATGAATCNTTGGAGCCCAAAATAATAAAGTCTGACACTGTTTCCCCATCTATTTCCCATGAAGTGATGGGACCAGAATTTTCTGAATATTGAGCTTTAAGCCAACTTTTTCACTCTCCTCTTTCACTTTCATCAAGAGGCGTTTTAGTTCCTCTTTACTTTCTGCCATAAGGATGGTATGATCAACATATCTGAGGTTATTGCTCTTTCTCCCAGCAGTCTTGATTCCAGCTTGTGTTTCTTATTAATTTTCAATATTACAAAGTTGATAATATAATCATTTCTTTAGTCATTTCATGTTATATGCAGAAAGTTCATTGAATTCATCTTGAAATTGACTTTTAGCTGTTTCTAAACTTTGACTCCTTGTCCCATGTAAATCTTGCTCCTATTATGTAGTCATTATATATTTGGATTTTGTCATCTTATTCTCCTGCTTAAAACCTTTCAGTGACCTTTCCTGACTTATAAGATGTGTAGGTTTCCAGTGACTGTCACTGCTTATAAACTCAAGCTCATTTCTCACTATTTATTTTATGTTCTAGCTATCCTAAAGTGTTTGTTCTTTCTTTTGTGGAATGCAAGGCTGTTTTTCTTAAGCCAGTGTGTTTGTCTATGTCTCCTTTACTCATTAATACTTTAATACTCATTAATACTTTAATTTTGACCGATTAACTTCTACTCAGCCTTTAACAGTTAGCTCTATGAATTTGAGATCTTTTTGGAGTTAGACTTAGTTTGGGTATCCCTTTACTGATTCTCATGATTCTATGTAATGTTGTTATTACATCCACTGCCTTGTATTTTAATTATTTAAGGTCTTTCTTCCCAACAGAGTTTGAGTACAGTAATATAAAGATCTTCATATTATGTATCCCTTGTGCTTGTCATAGTGCTTAGAGCATAGTAGCTGTTCTATAAATGCTTTGAACAAATGAATATTATTTAATATAATTGTTATGGACATTTTAAAATAGTTTATGAAAAGTTATATAGCTGTAGGAAATGTTTGTGATATCCTGTGAGGTGATAAATCAAGGGACAAAATTCTATATATAATTCTACATACCACTGTTAGAATTGTGTAAAAAAAAAGTGGCAAAATTGTGTTAGTTTATAAATATATTTATATAAATTTTCCAATTAATTTCTAAGATAGAATACTTAATATATATTTCAGTATTAGCTCAATGTATATACTTAGAAAATCTTCCTAAAATATTTAGTTATCTCTTGATTTTTAACTGTCTTCTAAAGGCCTGCAAAGTATCCTACAGTGTTCATAAATCTTCACTTCTCTATTCTTATACATGAGGGCTACATGAATACATTCAAAGCAATGGCATACAATAGTTGTATTCACAGTGCCTTTCCTCAGTGCAAGGTTGGCATAAGATGTAAAGTGTATGGAATCTCAATTTAAAAAGTGTAAAAATCCATTTAAAGAAAAATAGCTATAATTCTAATTTTCAATGCCTTGATTCTGTAATATTTCTCAAAATTAAAGTCAATAATTTTTCTTATAGATAAAAAAATATCAGCACTTGTATTCACATGTGATTCCTAAGTTTACCTCCAATGTAAACATTTATTTGAAACTAACTCATAATTTTAATCTCCAGCATATTTTATCTCAACACTTCAGTGTGATGGACTATCTCCTAGAGAACTCCAACCAGTCATGATGCTTTCACATTAGTAGCAATTTTAGAGAATTTGAAAGAGGAAAAGTGAACATTTTTCCTTTTAGATGACTTTTGGAAACTACATTTGAAAGCCCATTTAGACTATCAAACTTATCATTGTCATAAATAAAGGCAAAGGCAGGATCGACAGAACATTGCCTGGAATCAGGAGGCCAGTGGTGACTTCTAGATACTGTTTTTCTTCTCTGTGGTTAGTTTTGGGTAATGGCTAGCTTCTGGTCATTTTCCTTCTTTTCCTTCTTCTTTTTTTTTTTGATCATTCAATTGGTGAGTATTGTCTGAATCCACTCAGACTGTATTCATTTTTTATTGATGGGTAGTTCAGCAAGCACATCTAATAATTACAATGATCCATTATGCTTAAAATAACTTTATAATTTATAAAGCAATTACAGATGCACCATGTCTAGACCTAATCTAGACAGATCTTAGTGATAGAAAATATTTTCCTCACATCACAAATCAAATCTCAAAAAGTCTGAAGAATGTGCAAAAACTTAGTGAACTCTTGCCTTCTAATTCTATGCTTTATTTTTTCACTACCCCACACTGTCTTCCTTGCATCATGTAGTGTGATAAAATAGAGCTGCAAAGTTGTGTAAAATTTTTATTTTCCATCTTGTGAAATTTTTATATAACATCCTGACCTTTGGATCCATGTCTATTTGGATGCAAACTTATAACATCATTTGGAAAGACCAGTGTAGTTTACAATAAATGTACTTAAGTAAGTAGGGCCAAAATATCTTTGGACTAATTGAGATCCAGACACTTGCATTTCTCATGAGGTGAACTGAAGTGAAAGTCACTCAGTCAAATATTTGATATTTCCTATAAAACTTCAAGAAGCACATTAGTATTCCTATGAAATTTCTTGGAAATATATTGATTTTTCCTCATTATTCTTTTGGAGTTCTGAAGGAGATTGTAAATAAAAGCTGGGAAACATTCAAGTGTTGATGTTTTCATAAATAAATTACCTTTAAACCTTCTGTAAGTATATCAGTAGTATTTGTCAAGAATGAATTATAATAATTATGGTAAAAATAAAAACAATACTTAGAAATCAGAAGTTATTCTAAATAACAGCAGATTAACTTCATTTAAACTTCAGGAGCCTAAGGTTAAGTATCATTGCCTGTTACTAATAGAAAAACATTTAAATGCCAATGCTATTTCTACATTTCCACAGCTTTTGAACTTGACCTTACTCAATATTCTTTGATAGAATCTGCAGTAGATTCTGAAGAAAGGGAAAAGGAAAACTTGTGTGTGTTCTTGTACCCATGAATAGCACGAGGATTTTTGGTCCTCAGTATATACACCCAGATTTAGAGAACTATAGGATTATAATTATCATTATACTGAAATTGTTATAAATGAAGTATTATTTGTAGCAATTAGAAAATTCTTGAATGGACACATTCTTTTTAATTTTTCTACATTAAATTAGTTTAGAGACAGGAAGAGAAAAGTAGTCATTCCTGAAAAACTGTTCTCCTTAATGAGGCCATCCCTCAGTGGGAAGCATTTTACCAGAACCTACCTGACTTGCACGAATAAGGCAAAGGCAACCCACTCCAGTGCTCTTGCCTGGAGAATCCCAGGGACAGCGGAGCCTGGTGGGCTGCTGTCTGTGGGGTCGCACAGAGTCGGACACAACTGAAGCGACTTAGCAGTAGCACCTGACTTACAGAAGTGGGAATATCCAACTCCAATCCCCTGTAGTCTTCCTGTTTCATCTAAGGGTGGGTAGGGGGAGCAGGGGAATGAGAAGTACTTGTTGCTAATTAAAATACTGAGACTTAATCGCAAGGCATACTAAGTCCTTCCTTTCCCGCCATACTTCACCACCATGTCAGTAGGGTTCCTGTATAACAATAGGTGATTAGACCTGAAAGAACTTATATCTCAGATTTTATTCTATAAGAAATCTCTTGATGGAAACTCAAAGACAATGGGGATGCATAACCAAGGACATCAGAGGAGATGTTACCTCAGATACATAAAACTATGGCAAGCAGTGAATTAGCCAATTTGAGAACTTAAATATAGAATTGTAAACAAATGTAGTTTTTGTTTTTGTTTTTCCCTTTACTCATTGAAAAGAAACATAGGGCTAGCAAGGACTCACAGACTCGTGTCCATGTATGGCAAAAACCACTATAATATTGTAAAGTAAATAAAATAAATATATTTAAAAATGAAAAAAAAAATGTTTTCCTGGTTTGTGATTGTGCTATGTCACTTCAGTGTGTCTGATTCTTTGCGACCCCATAGACTGTAGCCTATTAGGCTCTTCTGTCTACAGGATTCTCCAAGCAAGAGTACTGGAATGAGTTACCATTTCCTTCTCCAGGGGATCTTCCCACCCCACAGATCGAACCCATGTCCCTTAAGATTCCTGCATTGGCAGGTGGGTTCTTTACCCCTAGGGCCATCTGGGAAGCCCCTTTCTTGGTTTAGCAATCCCTGAAAGTTTCTGAGTTTCAAGAGTGATTAAATATGCATTTACCTGTTCATTCCACATTTCATTTTTGACCACCTACCATGGGGTAGACACTGGTGTTGCTGTAGAGATCACAGCCACCCAATACCCTGTCCTCATGAAGCTTATATTCTAGCTATAGGGAGGCAGACAATAGAGAAATAAACGAGTAAGACATATAATGTTTTAGATGGTAATAAATTCTATTGACTAAATCAGGGGAAATGAGTGTTTGATATTTCAAATAGCATGTTCAAGAAAAATCTTATAAAGGTAAGTCCTGAAATATAGCAAAGATGCATATTAAACATTCATTCCTTAAAATTCAAAATGTATTTGAGTGATAGGTTGTGTGAGCCTCTAAATGATTTGAAGTAGCTTAGAACTACCTAAGATTGCTTAGGCAGGGGGAAGATGGCTAATTCCTGGAGGTTTTATAGTCTATCAGGACAAATTTCACAGTAAAGTTTTTAAAATAGATACAAATAAAGAGATTTTGTGTGTGTCTAAATAAAATGATTTATATAATGTATAAGGAAATATAGATTTGAATTCTCTGATTAATTATAAACTGAATGGTTCTACACTTTCATCATTTTCCAGTATGATAGTCTCAGGAGATACCTCTTATTCTTCTTCTACTGAACATTTATGTGTTAAGTCATTCATTTGCCTTTCTATTCACCTCTAATTTGTCAGTGAACCTTTAACTGACATTTGTTAAAGTTCATTAAATTTGGAAAAGATTCTTAAGGATTAAGAAGTGTCAGAAATAGTTCTGTGTTAAAAACAAAGGGTCAGAAGCAAACCCTCATTAGTATAGATCTATTTAATGGAGAGCTTGGCATAAATTTTGGATCACATAAAAAGAAAATAAAAACTTTGCAGAAAGAAAAAAGAACTATTTGCATAAAGATAGCCATTGGAGAGTTTATACTTCATTAACCTGTTGAATCTTGTAAAAGGTCAGAAGCAGAAATCATATTAAAAACCATAAAGAAGAACTCAGTAGAGATAATATACTTAATTCCTAGGTTATAAGATTACTCACTGAGTCTAGGCCTGAGGTGAAATATCTTAGAACAAATAATTTTCTTAATAATAGGAATTAAAGTGCCCTATAAAATATATATATTATTAAATTAATATATAAAATAATAAAATGTTTATCAAGGACATTTGAAGTCTTTTTAAAGTTCAGTAAAGCATGCTTTAATAGAGTTTCCAGAAAATTGCACTTTGCTGATATTCAGGGAAAAAGTTATCTAAAGCTGATTCAAAAATATGAGTATCATTTTTAAAGGTTTGATTTACATTTAACAATTTCCTGATATAAACATTATAAGAATTTTGTTTAACAACACTTAATAAATTTTCTTCATAATAACTGCTGAATATGTATGACTATCTGACTCCTTATAACTTCTTACTAATTATCCTGATATTTTATTGTGGAAAATAAGTTAAATGTATTTTTCTTACCCTAGATTTTTTTAAATCCAGGAATTATTAATATATCCTTTCCTTTCTCTTTTACATCTTCCATTATTCTCAGTTTCACCCTAATTATCTCAGTTACTCTTCATTGGATAAATTTTCTAAACCTTCACCAAATGTGTAGCTGCTTTCCGTACCTCACAGTTTCTGTAGACTGAAGTCACTTCCATGGCTGCTTCTACTAGAGCAGAGTGCTTTACTGAAAAGATATTCCCATTAATTCTACCTAAATCAATGTTAACCTGTTAACCTTTTTTCTTTTTTTTGGCAGCCATGCTATTCAGGTGCAAGAGAAACTATCTTCATTTTCCTCCTTTCAGAATTACTCATGTGTATATACTTGTGTATGTATTTAGACAGAGAGAAAAGAGAAGTGAACAAGAAAGAAAAGAAGAAACTGTCTTTTCTTTCACTTCACCAGTTTCTCTCCAAGATTTAATGTAAATGCCTTCTAAATAATGGCCTTGCTTTTCTATTTCTTGAATATAAGTTACTGCAAAATTTGTGAAAAGTTTCACCTGTAACTTTGGAATAATTAATTAGATTATTTTATATAAACCAATCAGAGTGACATATTCATTTGAAGGAAATCAGTTGATTCTAAAGTAAAAGTAATACATAATCCTTAAAATTTATTAGAAGGATGTTAAGTGAAACTCTTTCAAGTTTAATTCAAATTCCGCATACTAAAGAAAGCTCAATTAAAATAAACTGTCTTGAGCAAAAAAAAGTTTTTGTTGAAAAGGTGCAAGTAACTTGAAATTAGAGAGCAGTTTTACAATATCAAGAAACACTAGACATAGTGGCTCAGACAGTAATGGATGCCTGCAATGCAGGAGACCTGGATTCTATCCCTGAGTCCAAAGGATCCCTTGGAGAAGGGAATGGCTACCCACTCCAATATTCTTGCCTGGAGAATTCCATTGACAGAGGAACCTGGTGGGCTATAGTCCATGGGTTAGCAGAAGAGTCAGAGGTGACTTGAGTGACTAAAAAACATTTTTTTTACAGTGTCAGTAAGAAGCACTAGAAAGACAAATATCGTTTGCATTTTCTCTTTTGCTTTAGATATACTAATTTGATCATTAAAATTTGTAAAAATTATCATACATTATATACCACCATATGTCCCATTTAACATTTATTTGATTTACTAAAAATTTTTACTTTGCAAATACTGTAATAATGTGTGAAATTATTCAATTCTCAAGTATTTATCCACAATTGAATAATTTTCAAATTAAATTTCTTGATTTTTTAGAAATTTACCTTCTCTCTGTTATAAAATAGCTGAGCAGTTAAAAAATTTGTTTTGTGATGTTTTTATGTCTCTTTAAAGAGTGGAGCCTAAGGGAATCTTAGTCAAATAAAAGATTAGAAGAAGGTTTTGTTTGTGAGACAGTTAATATGGTAGGACATTGTAATCTGGCCAGGCAGAATTTCTTTCTCATTATTGGAATAATATCTCCTTGTTTTAAACAATTGCTTCGCACCTCAAGCCAGCAGCTAGCAATATTTTCTGAGTGGTAGTGGCCATAAGTTTATAAAATCTCAGCCGTGTATCCTCAGGGGCTTTCTAAGACATTAGGATCTAACCTAGGGTTGGTCAGGCATAGCACTTAATCATTTTTGATCATAAAAATTAATTCAGGAGATAGTCATTTGAACAAAACTTTTTTTGTTGTTTTTAATCTGGGATTTTATCTTTTCAGCCTGATTCTTGGCAGTAAAAGTCCTTTTGCTTTATAGTGATTAAATGAAAGATATGAGCCCAAAGCTTCAGTGGCTCCAAATTTAAAGAAAAATCTCTGTTTTGAGATTTCTTGTAAAGAGAATGATGAAAAGGAGAGAAAGTAGACAGAAAGTGCCTGTTCTCTAATTTAATCAACTCTATATCATTTCCTTTCCTAATCATATGAACTCTTTGCTTCTAAAATAGTTCAATTTGAATTCCTGACACTGGAAATTGAAAAAGTTCCTAATAAGATAGTAGTTAACCAAGCAGGAATATCATTTATTCACTCATACCTAATCACAAGTTAATGTGATAGTTGTCGTCCATGAGACACACCTTTAGAAATTACCCATAGTCCTCTGTTTCCTCTTGCTACCTGTCTCCCAAGATAACAGCGCTGCTGCTAAGTCGCTTCAGTTGTGTCCGACTGTGTGTGACCCCACAGACGGCAGCCCACCAGGGTCCCGTCCCTGGGATTCACCAGGCAAGAACACTGGAGTGGGTTGCCATTTCCTTCTCCAGATAACAGCACTAAAGACTGAAAACAGTGGGGAGGATACTTCCCAAATTAAAAGATATTCAGCGCATGGAATGCTGCTGCCAGTTTCATAAATGTTTATTTAGATGCCAAGGATGGACATCACACCTTGTTACAATATCTATTTCAAGCTTTCAGGAAGTCAGACTTGGTAAAGAAGAGGCAATTGCTTGGAAGAATGGAAGGGGCAGAAGAAAGGACAATTGCCTAGAGGAGTGTGCCAATGAAAGAAAACAGAGTAGGAAACTCTTCTTGAACTGATGCAGATCACCTAAAGGAGATTTGGAGTGCTTCAGCCTCTCCAGAATTCCCTAGGTGTGCTATTGGACTAATGATTTAGGAAACCTGGTGTCATAGATGTAGCAAAATCACTGATCTTACAACTCCTAACGGCAATCTGTGTATATGTACATCAGGACTCTCTCACTTGTTTTTATGAATATATTATTATTAATTAATATATGTAAGATTTTGTTTGATCCATTGTTTTCCTCTACCTAACCAATGTATGTTCTGTATAACGAATTATGCTTTACCATAAAACTTTTCTGAATGTGACCTTTTTAATTAAACATTTTAATGCTGCATTCCATATAATAGTTGGATACAACTGCTGTTGATGTTTTGCTATTCCTCTTTTCAGTACTTTTAGTTGTTAATGGTTATTTCCCAGCAGGTATTATTCTGATAAATCATTGTTTAATATAATACCAATAATAATAAATCTAGTATGGACTGTGTCGGAGCTTATAACTCCTGCTCCAACAATCCTATGAAAGAGAAAATGGTTGTATTTATTTAACCTCAAAAAAATTACTGAGTGTCAGATTTTAAAAACAGAGAAAAAAACATTTACTTTTAACTGGGGAGTTATTAACATGCCATAAGCAAATGATGTTTTCATTTAAAAACCTTCCTTTTCTCCATAAGATTTTCAGTGTTATATCTACTCGTCTAACCATTACACTAGTCAAAAATCCCAAATAGATGCATTTTATTTGTTTCCTCCTACCTTGATTATCTTTCTGTTAAGGAAAAAAAAGTGAGAAAAAATGGAGGAAATAGCAAAACAAGAATAGAGATCTGTGAATGTAAATATTTGAGACCCTGATAATCTAGACAATTGTAAACATTAGGTTCTGTACAGAAAAAAAAAATGTAAAGCAAAGAAACTATTTAACACTCATTTCATGAGATTTTCAGTTTGAGCTTAAAGTATTTGTAGAAGTGAAATGAAAAACATTTGGAAGTTGAAAAAGACGGAATGTCATTTAAAGGCGCTTCCCTCATAACTTAGCTGGTAAAGAATTCACCTGCAATAAGGGAAACCTAGCTTCAGTCCCTGGATTGGGAAGATCCCCTGAAGGAGGGCATGGCAACCCATTCCAATATTCTTGCCTGGAGGAGCTCCATGGACAGTGGAGCCTGGTGGGCACACAAAATACAAAATGGAATATGGGGGAAATACCAGAGTTGATTTCCGATGTTTGTGAGACAGCTTTTGAGAAAGTTGGTCTCAAGAGTGAGGACAGCATATGGAGCCAATAAGTAGGGATGACAAATAGTAGCATTACTTGGCCTCAGACCACTCAAGGATATCCCTGCTTCTATCACACTCAGAAAAAGAAAAGAGTTTTCAAGTCAACAAGTTATGTGCTGAATGTAAGCTACACTCTCTTAGAAATGCATTAGGTCTTCTAGAGGGTCATTTGGGCTCTCAGGGCAGCAGTTCAACATAAGATAAGCTGCAACTTGAAGGAAATAATAGGCTGCATTCCAGACTCCAGCAACACTTAATTCAGTAGTCTGCACACTTGCCAAACCTGATGGAAGCCTACCTTCACATCTGCTCTGTGTTCTTTTTTTAAATTTTAAATGGTATCATCTTGACTTAATTTTTTTAATACATTTATCTGAAGATTTATATAAGTTAGAATTGCTTTACAGTCCTCATGTATTTAGTCCTGTGGTATATCTGAATGCCAAGCGTGAACCTGTATTTATAAAAAATGCTGTCTGTGATGTATTATCATTCTGTTTTTGCAGTTGTTCATTTTTTTGTGACCCCATGGACTGTAGCCTATCAGGCTCCTCCGTCCATGGGATTTTCTAGGCAAGAGTGCTGGAGTGGATTGCCATTTCCTTCTCCAGGGGGTCTTCCCGACCCAGGGATCGAACCCAGGTCTCCCGCATTGCAGGCAGACACTTTACCATCTGAGCCACCAGGGAAGCCACTTAATATATTTATCTGAAGATTTTTGTAAGTTAGAATTGCTTTACAGTCCTCATGTATTTAGTCCTGTGGTATATCTGAATGCCAAGCGTGAACCTGTATTTACAAAAAATGCTGTCTATGATGTATTGTCATTCTGTTTTTGCAGTTGTTTATTTCCCATTTTCTCATAGAAAACATGACCCATGATGCAGTAATCGCAACAACACACTTTACTTCTATTTTCTTATGTAAATAATTGAGAAAAAGAAAACATATATATGTGCATATTTGACCCAAGGAGAATAGTGTATCATTTGCCTTGACATTGTTTCAGAGAAGGATAAAATTCATGTCTCAGTTTTGACTTGGCTTTTATAAAGAGACATTTTCAAATGACAATAAATCAAAGTGGTTCAGCTCTACTCCAAGCCTAGCTTAGCCATTAAATTGTTCTCATACAACATTCTCATCTCTTGGTTCAGTTTATATGTTGTTCACATTTCTAACTTGACTATTTTCAGTAGTTAATCCTTTCTAATCATATTTGTGTGTTTATGGTCTAGGGCATGGTAGAAAGGAAGCATATCAAAGAAAAATAAGCATAAAATAATATCAATAATTCTTTTAAAAATATGGTTATTAACCAAAGGCTTTACTGCAGTTGCTTAACTTCCTGTCAGAGGTTAGCACTATAAGAGTGTAAAAAAAGAAAAAGGTTTGTTCTCTTAAAGGCAAGGTTAGGATCTAGGCTCCATTGCTTACCATAAAGCTGACCTTAGGCAGGCTGTGTATGCTGAGTTTCCTTATACGGAAAGCAGGAAGAATATTAGAATCTGTTACAAACTGTTATAAACTGACAATTTAATGACTATGCAATATATGTAATCATCTTACTCTGCTTATTGCAAAATAAATATAATCCAGGAAACTGGATAGGAAGGCATAGGAAGGCACCATTACAGAGTACTGATGAATTAGTGTATTACAGCATTTTTGGTGACTTTCACCATGTTTTTCTCATCCTTTTCCCAAGAAAAAGCTGGATTTTATAAAATTTTATTACATGGTTTTATTTCAGGAAGGCATAATAAATGAGAGATAATATAAATCTGTATTTCCTAAACACAAACAATCTGTAACATTACTCATAAAATTGTCTAGGACATAGCTTTCCCATCTTAACAGAAAACTCTCTCTCTCAAAAATGTCAAATTTTCACTAATGATATGTTAGTTAAATATGATATACTTTGTTGTTGCTGTTTAGTCACTAAGTCATGTCTGAGGACTCTTTGCACACCCATGGACTGCAGCACTCCAGGCTTCTGTGTCCTGTACCATCTCTCAAAGTTTGTTCAAATTCGCGTCCATAGAGTCAGTGATGCTATCTAGCCATCTCATCCTCTGTTGCCTCTTCTCCTTTTGATATACTTAGATGTAAATTATTGCAATTACTTTTTAATGTTGCCATCAAGAAAGCAGTCCTTTTTCGTTTTATACTATTGTATTCCTAAGGCTCAGGCATTGTTTATAGTATTATATATACAGATTTGTAAGAATTGGTTTTTGAATGAAGTGTCATTTAAGTGGTTCTATCTTTTGCAGTCTACATGAGGTAATGTAATGAAATCATGATGACTCTTATACCCAAATTATGAGTATGTAAGTCTTCTTGGTATAAATATTTCCACATGACTCCTGGTGATTTCTGATGCATCCTGGAGCTTATTTCACGTGCTTCTAAGAACAAATCTCATGTTCTTCTCTGACTTCCCATTGTTTTGGATGTATTGCTGTGTTTGCTCCCCATGTTACATAAGATGTCATTGCTGAGCACGACAGTTTTCATTGATGGTGGTAGCTCTTGGTTTGGTGCAGTAGAGCAATGTCCTTTGTTTCTCTGTCATTTTGTCATGCATTCAATTAATATATAGCTTAATTTGACTGAATTAAATAATTTAAAGCTGGCTATGACTAGTAACTTTTTCATAATTTTTGATAGCACAACTAAGTTTAAACTAATTTTTAACACTAGTTGAGGGAACATGCAGAGAAAGTAGAAAACAGAGAGCCATAATACCTGGCCTGCATAGAGGCCTGAGTTTCACAGCAGCTTTAATACAGACATTGGGGGTTGGATATTCTTTAACAAGTAGCTGCCCAATGCCTTGTAGGATATTTGGTAGTATACATTACCTAGGAGCCAGTAGCATCATTCCAAGCCATAGCAATCCAAAATGTTTCTGGACATTGTTAAATGCTCCTGGGGAACAAAAATTCTCATTGAGATCCATTCATCTGGGGACAAGGACAGCTTACTTCTATCCCTAGAAATATTTCAAGCCATCACATACCTAAGAATTTAGACCCAAATCCATCTTCAAACCAATCCGAGAGCCACAGCTTAATATCTTTTCTGCTATTGCAGAGATGGCCTCTTCACAAAGCATAGATGCAAGTCCAGCATTTTTCAAAATCTGTCTCAGATTATGGTAAAGAAACTCTCAGGCCTTCAGGTCTCTTTGGCAGTAATTCTTTTTTATTCAAACCCTGGAGTTCCTGAAACAACTGCTCAAGGTATAACAACTTATGACTTAATCAGTAAGTATGGAATAAAAGCATCCACCTAATTGAACAGTGCTAAACACAGTAATTCTCTTCTTTCACAGGATTCAATCTGCCATGAAACACGAGTAGACTATTCTTGTTATGAAGCCACTTAAATAGTTTCAGTGTCAAGTTTTTATCTATATTTCCCTAAGTACCAAAGGACTGATGACAAATAGAAAAATTCACCTCTTAGCCTTATTTTCACACTTCTATATGGCATTGTTCTACCTTCATGGAGGAGAGATACCCTGGAGTAGGAAATGGCAACCCTCTCCAGTATTCTTGTCTGGAATATTCTATGGACAGAGGATCGTGGCAGGCCATAGTCCATGAGATCACAAAGAGCTGGACAAGACTGAGCACACAGGCAATATATATAGTCTTAAATTCTAGCCTCAAAAATTTTGTTAATGCACTTTTTAACATTCTGAGAATGCTCCATTTATATAAGATGCTTTCTAATGACCTTTCTGGAAAAATAACACAAGTGAAGTCTCTTTTGTTAATATTTTCAATGACATGACATTGTCATAATATAATGGATGTATTTATTATTGGAATTGAGTTTATTTTAAAGTTCCAAATTTGGATTTTAATGTTTGGACTATTTGACTTATTTCTTATTTTTCTCTGGTACTTCTGCTATTGAAACCAATCCTTTTATTTAAAAATGTTTTCATATTGAGTCATATAAAAAGTAAAATCCCTGCAATGTAATATTCTTTTTTAAAAGTTATATTTCATATAATTGTATATTGGATTGATAAGGGGAAGGAGAACTAATGAAACTATTGAGATATTTTTAGACTTTTTAAAGTTTAATTTGCCTGTTCACCTGGGCACTTTAGGGAATTTAAAACTATTTTGATATAATATTCCAGTGAGAAGAGTCATCACCAAACGGCCTGTTCTTTTTAGTGCTAATATTGTTCACGCGTCAACACCTGCTTCTTCAGAGATGGTAGCAGCTGTTTGAGTTGGAAAAAGGAATGAAACCTTGATAGTTTCACACTCAGTACTACTATATAATGAGCTCAGCCAGCTTCTGAAAATCCACTTATCTTTTGGAGAAAAGTGAGACATTGCTTGCAGAAACTTTGTTTATTCATTCATAAATGAATCATTATAAACATATGATGGCACATTTTCAAAAATGCATATTTAATGAACAAATTATATAAAACCTATTTAATTTAACCAAGAATACATATCATCATGGTGTCAAAGAGGCAGGAAATTCTTTTTGAAGTAGTAATATACCTTGGTTTTATGTTGGTTTATAATATGCATATAGTTTGTGAATTTATGATTTATATTCAGTGGCTTAATTTAATACATAAAACATAAAGCCCCAAATGTTCTTCTCGCCATAAAATTCATGTGCTGGCCCATCTATGTCTTTCCGACACAATCTTTCAGACAGTATCTCATGTAAATATGAATCATAATGTCCCCTTAAAATATCCAGTTCAGTTCAGTTTAGTTCAGTCGCTCAGTGCTTAGAAAATAACCATAGCATTTAATAATAGATTATATTCAAATGAAATGAATGACGTCAAACACAAAGAATACTGAAATATGTAATGCCTAAGCAAAACTGCGTTCCTCTGTGTTTTTTAAATTTGTAGAGACAGAAGTAGTTTGTGGAGAATGGGTATGTGACACTACTTGCAGTATTTAGCATTTGAAGTTAGCCAGCAGCTGTCCTTACTGAAGCTCTGTAATACTTTAAACTTGGAGTTGTCCTTGAAGACCATGGGAGGTTGTGTGCAGAACTCAGTGACCCATTTCCTTTACGAATTTGAACCCAATATTGCACCTGTGCTCTGCAGTGCTTGTTTTACCGCTGAGTGATATTCAAGGTGTTGTGTTTAATCAACCAAAACCTATATGGTTTGGCCTATCATTTTCTTAGAGATAAGAGTTTCTTCTCAGTTATGAAGGATAGAGGTTACAGAAAAGTGAGGAGACTGTTGGAAAGACACTTTGTAACCATAAATACTCTGATTCTCTGCTGGAAATAAAAGTTTACAGCTGAGAATATAGCCTAAGTGGATTTTTAAACCAAAGTATCAAAATTGGAATGGCAATAGACGTGTACTAGGACTGAGTAAAGCGCTGTCTAACCTTTAGTAGACATTTAGGATCTATTATACTAATTTCACATTATCTAGCCAAAGTACTCACCACCTGCAGCATCGGCAGATGTATTATTCAGCCTCTTAAGGACCTTACACCTGTGTTTGATTTCCTTTCAGCTTTAGTTTAACATCTTGAATTAGATCCTCTAAGGTATCTTCATTATCAACTGAATTTTTAGACAATTTATACCACAGAGTATTTATAATAAAATACACACACAGAGCAACATCTCATTTCAATTCTTGTCATTGTTTTTAAATGCAACCAAAGTAATGACCTTAGGAAACTTGATCAACCAATGTATACTGTAGATCACAGTTTTTATTATTCATTTTCATATGATAGCTCAGTTTACTACACAAATCTGGAAGGTAGTGATCTAGAAAAAAGGCTTCATTGTTATTTCTGTGGGAACAGTTCCGTTTCATTCTATCTGGTTTAAAATTGAATCCAAAATTTTAGAAGTGGGTGCATCATGCAGGGGAGAGAGAGAAGGGGGAAGAGAAGCAGCAGGGAGTGTGCTGCTGAGTGTGCTGAGCGTGCTCTACATAGCTGATGAGGGAGTATGACCACTGTGCCACAGTACAGGCAGTAAACCATCCTTAGGCACTAACCCTTTCTTGCCCAGTAGCAAGGTGCTACCTGGCCTGCTCCTTAGGGCAGCCAGGCAAGTACTACACCCCCATTTGAGAGCTCCACTAAAGGGTACAATTTCAACAGAATATCCTGGTTCCTGTACTACATCTTCTAATACACTTTCCATCCTGCCAATATTACAGAGTATTATATTCATAGAATATTTCCTCAGGATGTCTTTTGACCTTGAGCCAACCCCTCAAAGACTTTAAGTGCCCATCTTTCACCGATGACAGCTTATTCTCTCTCTCAGGTGGCAGAGAATGCCTGGCTCCAGCATAGAGCTTTTCATATGGGCCTCGGAAGGACCATTCCAGAATTTCTAATCCCTTCTAAGACTAATCTTCACATGTCTTTTTTTTTTTTTTTTTTAAATATAGGCTTACATTCTGGCTCGGGGAGCCTTTACTCTATCTTCTAGGACTTCCGTGAATCACATAGTGAAATGCAGGAGATATGCTGAAGCAAATACAGCCAGGTATTTTTTCTGACAATGGCTATTTTCTGTACACTTGGACAGATCATCGTGTGTGTAGCTTTGTTTAAGAAGATACGTGGCAATAATAACTTTATTTATCAGGTTACCTTCTGTTCTTGGTCTGTAAGGAGAATGGAGAAGTCTTCAAAGGGCATCAAATAGCATGTAGTTTATAGCTGATGAATGACTTTGTACGTACTCCCACATGATGGGATGGACCATCCCAAAGACGGGACCGTCTTGGATTCATAGCAATTGGTAGCTGTGATAGGGCCCCCTAAATTCATTTTGTCAGTGTCCTCATTATGGTAGCTCAGCTTACATGGTCACATCAGATAGAATGGTTCACCTAGCCTTCTTCAAACTTAATGAATATTGTATCATCTTTATGATAAGCACAGTGATTTTACAATTGTGGACCCAGCTCTAAGCACCCAGTTCTAAAGAGCAGCCCAATTAAATTTACATATGTATCTGTGTATAAGAAACATACTCAGAATCACAACATGTAAAAAATATCTTTATATTTTGAAAGTGTGAAGCATTTCTATTGGCCTCCAATATAACATTAAAAAAGGAAGAAACCACATGTGCTCTGTATTATTTGGAGTAGAACAAGTAATCTGAAAGAGTAGGGAATTTTACATCAAATGAATTGCAATAATGTCTTTGTTATCAAAAAATTGAAAAAGGAAGACAATAATAAAAAAAAATTTCTGTTAAGAATTAGCAAAGGAAAACATTTTTGTCATTGTTGTTGTTCAGTCACTTAGTCATGTCCGACTCTTTGTGACCCCATGGGCTGCAGCACGCCAGGATTTCTTGTCCATCACCATCTCCCAGAGCTTATTCAAACTCATGTCCATTGAGTCAGTGATGCCATCCAACCATCTCATCCTCTGTCATCCCCTTCTCTTGCTGCCCCCAATCCCTCCCAGCATCAGAGTCTTTTGCGATGAATCAACTCTTTGCATCAGGTGGCCAAAGTATTGGAGCTTCAGCTTTAGCCTCAGTCCTTCCAAAGAATATTCAGGATTGATTTCCTTAGGACTGACTGGTTTGATCTCTTTGCAGTCCTAGGGACTCTCAAGAATCTTATCCAGCACCACAGTTCAAAAGCACCAATTCTTTGGAGATCCTACTCTTACATCCATACACAACTACTAGAAAAACCATATCTTTGACTATATGGACCTTTGTTGGCAAAGTAATGTCTCTGCTTTTTAATATGCTGTGTAGGTTTGTCATAGTTTTTCTCCCAAGGAGCAAGCGTCTTTTAATTTCATGGATGCAGTCACCATCTTCAGTGATTTTGGACCCCAAGAAAATAAAGTCTGACACTGTTTCTACTGTTTCCCCATCTATTTGCTATGAAGTGATGGGACCAGATGCCATGATCTTAGTTTTTTGAACGTTGTGTTTTAAGCCAGCTTTTTTTTTTTTTTACTATTTGTGTTTATTCATTTGTATAACTTTGTTCTCTTCCATTTGTTGTAGTCTAGTAATGGTGCTAACTGGTTTATATTGGATAGAATTTATAACGTAAAGGAGTATCATCCTAGAAATATTGTTGAACCTTTGTAAAAAATGTAAATAAAATACTATGGTTGTGATGTTAATGACAAGAAAAAAAGCAATACAAATTGAACTTTTGCATTGATTAAAGACACATTTCCTGTATGTGGAATTTGCCATAGACATGCTATAAAGCTATCAAGAAAAATCAGTTTCTCAGTGTAGAGAAGAAGACTATTTTGCTTATTAGCAAAGTACATTTAAAAGAGAAAATAATTTATTTACAAAAATGGTGTTTTTTTCTGCTGCTTGCAAAACAAAATGGTTTTAGTTCTTATTCAAGACCTAATTTAAAATCTTTTTAAAAAGGTACTAAATATTCTTCTTGACTCTTAAATCCCAAATTAGTGCTAAATTCTAAAGACTGATTTTTATATAAATTGTATATTTGCAACATGATCTGAAATATTATTCAGTATATAATGTATAAAACATAGTGAAACATGATTGAAAGTGAAACTAAAATACATATCTGTGAAAGTTTCCAGAACCTTTACTCCTATATTAATTCATCCATTTGTTATAGATTATCTTCCTCCCAGTTGATTACCGTTCTTTTTATAAGGGTGATTATTGTTTAGTCACTAAATCTTATCTGACTCTTTTATGACCCCAGGCTCCTCTGTCCATGGGATTTCCCAAGCAAGAATACTGGAGTGGATTGCCATTTTCTTCTCCAGGGGATCTTCATTACCCATTGATAGAATCCACATCTCCTGCATTGATAGGCAGGTTCTTTACCACTGAGCCATCAGGGAAGCATAGGAGTAGCAGATATTTTATAAGTGTTATCATTCAGACAGTTTTCTCACATGTGAACCTCCTACCTCCTTTATAAACAGGATCGCTCTTATGCCTCAACCTAATGAGCACCCTACAAGGGTGTTTGTTTGTTTATTTGCTTTGCTTTGATTGCTTAGTTTGGCCTGGCTTGGTTATCTTGGTTTATTTTGGGGAGGATGTGAAAATAACCTTGCAGGAATAAAATATAACAAAAGTTATGAGATATGTTGAGGCAATGATTGTGCATGTGTCAATGACAGTTGACATGTAGTCTTGGCATGAAGCCGGTATCTGCAATTTATTTGTAAATTACAATAGTTCTTGTATCCCCATTCAATCTTTTTTGTCCCTATGAGAACATGGCAACCTACTCCTGTACTCTTGCCTGGAAAATCCCATGGATGGAAGAGCCTGGTAGGCTACAGTCCATGGGGTCTCAGAGAGTCTGACACGACTTCAGCTCCCCTCACCTATGAGAACTTTTTATCTAAGTATCCGAGGTATAGGAAGATGGCCAGGCATACCTAGACGACCTGAAATATGAAATGGAAAAGTATCCAAAGTGCATTTCCTAATTTTTCTCCCTATTTCTTGGATAAATCAAATGTGACACTTCATTTATAATTGCTTCCTCACTTTTGCAGCATCTTGACTGTCAATTTAATTTTTGATGTTTCCTCTTAATAGCTTACCCACTATTGAACATTTTCTGTGTATCAGGCACCAATGTTATATTCCTTTCATGATCTTATATATTATCTGTGAGGTATTTAATATTCCCATTTTACAGATGAGAAAACTGAGGCTTAGGTTAAATAGTCTGTCCAAGTTCTGTGCTCTTACTTCAGCACAGAACTTACTTCAAGTTCTGTAAAGAACTTGAAAACCTGAACTGGCTCTGCAAAGAGTAGAATAAATTATCCTTGGCTTGGCAAATATATTAGATATTTTATATAAAAGAACAATGAATAAAAATATTTAATTTTCAATTAATAATCTCAGTAGCTGAAAATGCCCAGATCTTATGTGAATCACGATGTGGTTAATAGATCATTTTTGAAAAATTTGAATTATGATAAAGTAACCCGCTCTAAAGAGATACTATCCTTGCTAAAATGTTAATTATTTCAAAATGGAAATCTGATTGTTCTTAGGATAATTGACTAGGCCACTGGGTTACGTGATTTGGCTGTTCATGACGTTTCTTCCCTTAAATTATGGTTTGGAAATATTATGAAAGATGGGCTTCTTTCACTGAAGTCGATAGTTAATTTTTCAGTGTCCCTTAACTGCTAACATTTGAAGTGAACATTTTTATTACTGAGAAGAGATGCTTTTGGAATCACTACTGGGATCAGAGTCATAGTGGTTTTTGCAATGATGGAAAGGTTAGAACAATTAGAAAGTACTCATGGTATAATTGGGATTATGAATTACTGGTACATTATGAAACCGTTTTAAATGATTGGAGAAAAGTAAAGTTAAAATAATAAAAGAACACCAATTTTAAATCACAAAGATCATTTAAGGATTGTTACTCTATCATGTATTTTTTTCCTTTAGGGGACACATTTATTCTTTAATATTTATCTTTGTGTATATTATATTTTATATTTATTATTATGTCCAAACAATAAAGTTATTAATAGCCATTCCTCTAATAATAGTCTCATCTTTCATCTATTCCGTTAGAATATGGCATGCTGACATTCATTCTGAAGGATAATTTATTAATGTATTAATGTACCCACTGACCTGTAGATATCTAATAACTGCCAAAACAGCAGGAGTGAGGTTTGTCCTGTGAGTCATACGTAAAAAATATTAACTGAACTGAACTGAATGTACCATCTTAGGATGTGACTCTAAGATATCATTGTAAAGTTCTATTTACACACTCATATTCTGAGTGATGTAGCTTTTTCATGACATTCACAATCACTAATACTTTGTTGATGTTTGAAACAACTCAAACACTTTTCAAACGGTTCAGTGTTTGCTTGGTTTGGACATTCCTAGTATCTTTCCCAGTATGAGAGTATTTGTTATGCTTCTTCTCTTGAAATTCAAATAGTCCCAATGTGACCTGAAGGAAGTACAGCTTTCTGAGTTACCTTGATAACAGAAATGAATTCTGTTAGAGGTCTGGAAGGACTGAACTCAGCAACGTAGACTAGAAGTCAGAAAAAAATTATTTGGTCTTGATTTGAGTGTCAGTGAATTTGGGTGACCTGGATTCTCAGGGACTACACCTCATCCCTTAAAAGTTTCACTCCTATGTCTTAAACTTCTCCCTCTTTATTGTTTCATACTTGTTGATTTATCTACATGCTCACTTCTTGCTAAAAAACAAAAACAACCAAATTCATATACCAATCTTCTCAGCCCAGATATATCCAGGTACTACAGTACCTCTGTCCACAATCTGAGAAACTGTTTACACTTTATCTAGACTATCCTTTGGCATCATTGATCTGCTCTATTTGTTCCCAATTTCAGTATTTTTTTTTTCATAGCTTCATTTTTCCTCTCCTAGTTTCCTTTTGTAGATAATCTTGATTCCTCACTTCTTAAGTTGGATACTAGCTTATTTATATCTGTCTTCTTTTCAAATATATTTATTTAAACGTGCATATGTCCGTTTTAATACAATTTTCACTCCATTCCTCAACAATTGAGATGTAGTATGTTTGCTGTCACTCAATTCAAAGTCTTTGAAAATCCCATTATGATTTATGCTATGATTATACATCAATTATTTAATTAATGTATAGTTCTATTGTTTTTGTTATTTATTTTTAAAAGTTATTTAGACTGAGTTCATAGAACATAATTCTTAGCCATTTCTTTAGATCAGTTCAATACTTAAGTCTCAGTATATAGATATTTTTGTAATTGCCTTATGCTATGCTAAGTCACCTCAGTCGTGTCCGACTCTGTGCGACCCCAGAGACAGCAGCCCACCAGGCTCTCCCGCCCCTGGGATTCTCCAGGCAAGAACACTGGAGTTGGTTGCCATTTCCTTCTCTAATGCATTAAAGTGAAAAGTGAAAGTGAAGTTGCTCAGTCGTGTCCAACTCTTAGCAACCCCATGGACTGCAGCCTATCAGGCTCCTCCATCCATGGGATTTTCCAGGCAAGAGTACTGGAGTGGGTTGCCATTTCTTTCTCCAATGCATTAAAGTGAAAAGTGAAAGTGAAGTCATTCAGTTGTGTCCAACTCTTAGCGACCCCATAAACTGCAGCCTATCAGGCTCCTTCATCCATGGGATTTTCCAGGCAAGAGTACTGGAGTGGGTGCCATTGCCTTATATAAGCTTGAGAAGGATGAATATTCTCCATATATTTTTTTCATGTCCATTAAACTTATTTATTGTGTTTTTAAAATATTTTATACCTGTATTCTATTTTTTTCAATGTGATGTCAATATTGAGAGAATCATGTTAATATCTGTTACTTTGGTAGTTCACTTCAGTCACTCAGTCTGTCCAACTTTTTGTGACCCCATGGACCACAGTGCGCCAGGTCTCCCTGTCCATCACCTACTCCCAGAATTTACCTAAACTCATGTCCATTGAGTTGGTGATGCCGTCCAACTATCTCATCCTCTGTTGACCTCTTCTCCTCTCGCCTTCAATCTTTCCCAGATCAGGGTCTTCAAATGAGTCTGCTCTTCACATCAGGTGGCCAAAATATTGGAGTTTCAGCTTCAACATCAGTCCTTCCAATTAACACTCACTGATCAGCTTTAGGACTCACTGGTTGGATCTCCTTGCAGTCCAAGTGACTCTCAAGAGTCTTCTCCAACACCACAGTTCAAAAACATCAATTCTTCAGTGCTTAGCTTTCTTCATAGTCCAACTCTCTCATCCATATGTGACTATTGGAAAGACCATAGCCTTGAAGAGATGGACCTTTGTTGGCAAAGCAATGTCTCTGCTTCTAAATATGCTGTCTAGGTTGATCATAATTTTCCTTCCAAGGAGTAAGTATCTTTTAATTTCATGGCTGTAGTCACCATCTGCAGTGATTTCAGAGCCAACCCCCCAACCAAAAATAAAATCATCCACTGTTTCCCCATCTATTTCCCATGAAGTAATGGGACTGGATGCCATGATCTTAGTTTTCTGAATGTTGAGCATTAAGCCAACTTCTTCACTCTCCTCTTTCACTTTCATCAAGTGACTCCAGTTCTTCCTCACTTTCTGCCATAAGGGTGGTGTCATCTGCATATCTGAGGCAATTGATATTTCTCCTGGCAATCTTGATTCTAGCTTGTGCTTCATCCAGGGCAGCATTTCTCAAGATATACTCCGCATATTAATTAAATAAGCAGAGTGACAATATATAGCCTTGACGTATTCCTTTTCCTATTTGGAATCAGTCTGTAGTTCCATGTCTAGTTCTACCTGTTGCTTCTTGACTTGCATACAGATTTCTCAGGAGGCAGTTCAGGTGGTTTGGTATTTCCATCTCTTTCAGAATTTTCCACAGTTTATTGTGATCCACACAGTCAAAGGCTTCGTTTTGGCATAGTCAATAAAGCAGAAATATATGTTTTTCTGGAACTCTCTTGCTTTTTGATTATCCAGTGGATTATCTAATTTGATCTCTGGTTCCTCTTCCTTTTCTAAAACCAGCTACTTTGGTAATTACTATATAAATTTTCTTCTGGTTCTGTCAATTTTTGTGTATAAAATGTTTGCTTTTTTATTAAGTGTAAGCATTTTGGAGATTATTATGTATTCCAAATGGATTGACTATTTATCGTTATATAATGACATTCTTGTGAGTTAGTAATAGTCATAAAGTTTTTATGATTTGTCTGATTTTTGCCTTATTAAAGAAATCAAGTCTTTCTCACCTCATAGAAATATTTTCTATATTGTTGGAAATGTTGGCAATACTGTTTATTTTTTAAATAATCTTTGTATCTTTCCTTTGTTTCTCTTGTCTTATTGTATTGACTGTAGCTTCAAGTAAACATTGTATAATAATAATATTAGTGTTTTTATTTTTTAAAGTGTTTAATTTTTGAAATTTCTTTACTATTTGACCAAGTATTATGCCTTTCTAAGCATGTGTGTATATATATATAATTTTATACACTGTTGCATTGTTATTTTCTATTTATCTATCCAACAACATTTTGAGCTGTAAATTCCTTCAGGAGAGTTTTCTTTTTTCAACAATTATATATCCATTGGCTAGCATAATGCCTAATACATTAATGAGACATTAAATTAGTATTTATTAATTAATGAGTATTTATTTAATAAATGAGTAGATAAATATATACCATCAGAAGAAAGTGTTATGCACTAAAAGATAATGAGAGAATTGTTGTACAAACCTTTAATCATTTTTTCGTGGGATGTTTTTATTTGTTTTTCTTTCAACAAATTACTTCTCTGACATAATGCTCCCTGTATAGCATTTGATATTTTAGTTCCCCAGCCATGGATTGAATCTGTGTGCTCGCAAGGGCAATCTTAACCCCTAGACTGCCAGGGAAGTCCCATCTCTGAATTTGTTAAAATATGAAGTTATGAGAGTCAGGTTTGTCTGTTTAGTTGGCTAGTTTTTATTGTTGTTATTTTTGTTTTGTGGCTCAGTGGTAAAGAATCTGCCTGCCGATGCAGGAGAGGCAGGTTCAATCCTGGATTGAGAAGATCCCCTGGAGAAGGAAATGGCACCCCACTCCAGTATCATTGCCTGGGAAATCTCATGGATAGAGGAACCTGGCAGGCTACACTCCATGCAGTCTTAAAGTCGAAATGACTTAGTGAGTAAACATCCAACAGTATTTATTTTATAATAAAGAAAAAAATAAGAAATAAGAAAATAAGAAAAAAAATAAAACTTGCTAAGGTGTTGTTGATGAACCAAGATATAAACCAAGCAACAAAAAGGCAGATGAGTCAGGAAGATGGTTATCATATAAGCTTTGTGTTATTATTACATTTTGTTGTTCAAGTTGCATAATGACATTGTGAAAATTATAAGAAAATAACTAAAATTACCATTTTGAGTTTACACAACTTTTAAAGTCTTTTTATAGTGTAAACATTAATATGAGTGTACATATTTTAAAAACCTAAAGATCAACACAGAATCTAACGTTGTTATAGTTTCTGGCCAATTATGACTGTAGAAGTCCAGGTTTTTCGTAAGACTCTAATCAACCATGTTACAAAATCATTCATTTGATAAAGTGACTGCTAGCCAAACACCGCCAAAAATACCTCAGTTCCAAAATTTAAGATTTGCAATAGACTTAATAAAATTTGACATATTGTCTTTGACATTTGCTAAGGAGCCAGGTAAGCTTATTTAGTTTTGTTTTGTTTGGCAGTCATCAAATAGTTATTAGATGTATCCTTTTCAAATGCATTTCAATTAATTTTTGCAATGGTTATATTTACTCATTGTAGAAGCAAAAATTCCTACCACAGTCCCCCACATTTTACATTCTTAAGAAGAATTCTGAGCCAGGTTGCCTCCTTCACTACACATTCTTTTTTAAAAGAAGCAATGATTGGCTTTTCCTCTCAAATCAATGCATGTCAGTTACAAATTCATTGTAGCTTTGTAGCTTGAAAGGCTTGTGCTTCATGACAGGTGTCAAGACTGGTGATGATTTAAATTAATACCAAAGAATAGTAAATGAGAGACAGAAGAATTCTGCAAAGTCTTCTCTAAGACACTCAGCTTTGAGACTTTAATGTCCATAAAAATGAATTGCTACTAGGCAAATAATGAGAGGATTTAGAGCAGTGATATATGAAGAGAACAACACAAAGATATGTGTGACAGGCTTTTTGGATGTCAATCTGATATTCAAGTTATAAACTGATATTATAATTATTATACAAGGATATTAGTAATTGATAGATTCAAAATATTAGCTTTCTAGGTAGGATTAGCTGATAAGTGTTCTGAACTAGTGTTCTGATAATAGTTCTGAACTAGGCTATATGTTAAGATACATTACTTCTTCAATGTTAATTTTAATATTAGTATATAAAAACTAGTATATACTAGTTTATATACTAATAAAAATTAGTATATAAAAAATTTATATGGCATAGAACTCCTGAAGATTTTAAGAACTTTCTGTATTTGATTTAGAAAATTCCATAAATCCTTTAGGAAATATTATATCAATGATGGAGAAAGCAGTGGCACCCCACTCCAATACTCTTGCCTGGAAAATCCCATGGATGGAAGAGCCTGGTAAGCTGCAGTCCATGGAGTCTCGAAGAGTCGGACATGACTGAGCGACTTCAAGTCACTTTTCACATTCATGCATTGGAGAAGGAAATGGCAACCCACTCCAGTGTTCTTGCCTGGAGAATCCCAGGGACGGGGGATCCTGGTGGGCTGCCAACTATGGGGTCACACAGAGTCGAACACGACTGAAGTGACTTACCCATATCAATGAAGATATCTTTTTATGAGCACATATATTTCTAACTGTGTAATTTTAAAATAAAATAACAGTGTACATTATGCATACAAATGCTAGAATATACCAAAAACACATTTTTCTGTTTCTAACAGTAACTGAGATTATCAAAGCCAGCCATAATCAATGTACATTAAATAAAAGTGTAGGTCAATGAAAAGAGTATGGTGAACCCTGTGGAACTGAAAGAAATTGCACAGCATCATTTAGTAGGAAATCCCTGTTTTTCCTAATCCTAAATACATTCTACTTATAAATGCAGCTTCTTAATCCTGTGAATTCACACAAAATTACATCTTCTAAGTTCACTTATGCCACCTACCCACTAGTGTTAAAATGACAAATTAAAACAGATTTGCAGTATAGCATTGCTATTGACACAGTGAAAGAATTTGCTCTGCCATGAATTAAAATATAGTTTGGTGAAGACATCTTACCCCACTTCCCACCACCACAGCCAACAACAATAACAAAAATATAATGAAGTCACATACCACCTAGAAAAAGAAGAAACTCTGAGAATTCTGAGTAATGTCCTTCAACTTACAAAGAAATGATAGCTTACAGTGAACAGTGTCACACTCATGATCTCCAAAGAAGATTTAGCTTCAGGTCCAGGGACTCTCGATCACTCAAGAGCTTTTGTGTAGCAGAGTTTTATTAAAGTAAGAAAAGTGACAGAGAAAGCGTCTGACACAGACATCAGGGTGTCCCCACTTGCTAGTTTTATCGAGACCTTATAAACTAAAAACCTTCTTGATGAAAGTGAAAGAGGAGAGTGAAAAGGTTGGCTTAAAGCTCAACATTCAGAAAATGAAGATCATTGCATCTGGTCCCATCACTTCATGGGAAATAGATGGGGAAACAGTGGAAACAGTGTCAGACTTTATTTTTGGGGGCTCCAAAATCACTGCAGATGGTGACTGCAGCCATGAAATTAAAAGACGCTTACTCCTTGGAAGAAAAGTTATGAGCAACCTAGATAGCATATTCAAAAGCAGAGACATTACTTTGCAGACTAAAGTCCATCTAGTCAAGGCTATGGTGTTTCCAGTAGTCATGTATGGATGCGAGAGTTGGACTGTGAAGAAGACTGAGTGCCGAAGAATTGATGCTTTTGAACTGTGATGTTGGAGAAGACTCTTGACAGTCCCTTGGACTGCAAGGAGATCCAACCAGTCCATTCTAAAGGAGATCGGCCCTGGGATTTCTTTGGAAGGAATGATGCTAAAGCTGAAACTCCAGTACTTTGGCCACATCATGTGAAGAGTTGACTCATTGGAAAAGACTGTGATGCTGAGGGGGATTGGGGGCAGAAGAAGGGGACAGCAGAGAATGAGATGGTGAATGACATCACCGACTGAATGGACATGAGTTTGAGTGAACTCTGGGAGTTGGTGATGGACAGGGAGGCCTGGCATGCTGCAATTCCTGGGATGCAAAGAGTCGGACACGACTGAGTAACTGAGCTGAATTGAACTGAAGCGCTAATTGGACTGATAATTACCAAGGAGAAAATCCTTTAAAAGAAGAAACAGAGTGATATTTAAGAATGTTATTTTATGATAATACTGAATAAGGGGAGAAAAGGAAAATAATAAAGGGCAGAATAAAAATTGGAAAAGGATCACACAGAAAAATACAAAGTCAGCACAAAATTGTTCTTAATATTGATGTCCTCTGAGATGGGCCTGTACCACCAAATGCTCATTTATCTATGGCGAATGAATAAAGCAATTTTTACCAGCCTAGCCCAGCAAAACTTAATATAAAAATATACCACTTCATATAGCACACAAAAACAACATATATTTTAGAAAAGCATGTTGTGTGTGTGCTCACCTGTATGTGTGCTCAACTTCAGGTTTGTACACGGCTGCTTCAATGACCAAAAAGAGAAAAGAAGAAAACCTCTCATATCATCTTGAGATTCTATTTTCTGACATTATGTTTAGTGTTCATAGCCAACAAAAATGCTGTTCAACAACTTGATTTATTTGAAATGAACTCTCAATGATTAATGTATCTTGAATAAACATAAAACTACATGGGCATAACTTAGCAAGTCAGAGGAACACACGCACGTGTAAATTTTAAGAAGCTGAATCTAAGGATTCCTGTTTTTTGAGCATGTCTTTCTACTTACTACCCAGAACATTTGATATATTAGTATTATCTCAACCCAGATAAATAGACATTTTGTACTTATTCCAGATTCATTATTGTGAGTTGCATATGGTTTTTTACTAAAATTGACGATTGCGTGTTTCTGATGCGCTCTTCTGATGGTTCATTTTAAAAACACATAAACACATATGCGGAATATATAGTAGGACCGTCAAAGCCTGGGTGTTGAACAGCATATCTAGATTTTGATGAAGGACCAGGATCAAGTCTTGCCTTGTAATTTTCTAAGATAAGAAAAGTCATACAGAATCAGAAAAAAATGATATTGGTTCTGAGGGGTGTAGAGGAGAAGTCAAAGAAGCAGATGATATTTTAAAAGAAGACACATGCCTTCCCTTCTGAAGTGTAGAGATCAACAAACCCCTCTTCAATGATATTTTCACCTTTAAGCTGTGTATATTATCAGAGAGGTGAGAAACTCTCTGTGGAAAGGTGTTCAGGTCTATGCAGTTTGTTTGTAAATGGTGGACAATCAGGCAGCACCAACTTTGTTAAAACTCTAAATTGTTTTTGTTTCTCTTCTTTCACATGGGAATATATGGATATCTGATTATAAAATTGTGTGCTCCATGTATGTATGCATTCTATGTGCTGAATTTCCAATTCATATCCCATAGTAATTATAGTTTATGTGCATATATAGGTGATTCATTACTCATCCATTTTAACAAGATCTCTTGTAGTTTTGTGATTGTATCTTGTTTACACTAGTACTAAATACTTCCAATGCAAATAATATTAAAAATATAATATTAATTGATTACGTCCTTTCACTCACCTTTGTATCACCACATGTAGTCTCATAATTGAGCATATTCCTATCTATTCAATCTTATATTTTTTAGGGAAAACAGATTGAATGAGATGGAATTTGGGTTGCATGCAAGTCATATAAGATTTGCATAATTTAGAGTAAGTAGAAAGATCGTATATGTTTGGAGCATTCAACTCAGGGTTGATTATGCACTTATTTGTCTGATATCTTTCTACATTAAGCAGTGATTTTCTTTAAAAAAAAATTCTACTCCAAAACCTAAGGGATCCAACACTTCTTCTATCAAAAGAGAAATGGGCATTGAGAAAGTCCCAAGTCATTCTGACAGATCCTTCTCCAATTGAAAAGTACTAAATTAATATGTATGTACATTTAAAAATATTTCCTTTGTTGTCAGTACATTTTCTTGAAATAAAACTAGAGTGACATCAATTCACAGTGTAACTGAATACTAAAACACCAGTAATATTGAATAAACTGTGTATCTAGGAGAAGATTTTTAAATTGCTTTTCATAATTATTTTAAATATATTCACTGTTGGGTAGAAGAAATGGCTGCTTTAAAGGATGCTGCTGCTGCTTAGTCGCTTCAGTCATGTCTGACTCTGCGACCACACAGACGGCAGCCCACCAGGCTCCCCCATCCCTGGGATTCTCCAGGCAAGAACTCTGGAGTGGGTTGCCATTTCCTTCTCCAATGCAGGAAAGTGAAAAGTGAAAATGAAGTCGCTCAGTCATGTACAACTCTTAGCGACCCCATGGACTGCAACCTACCAGGCTTCTCCGTCCATGGGGATTTCCAGGCAACAGTACCGGAGTGGATTGCCATTGCCTTCTCCGGCTTTAAAGGATAGTTTTTTGTAAATCATAAAAAGTGGCTATTTAATCATGAGAAATGTAAATCCTACAAAAAGTTAATTACAAAAACAATTGGCTAGAGTTACCTGTTGAACTCCATGGGCTTTAACGGACCAACGTATAGGTGGATTTTTTTTAATGGTAATGCCACTGTGCTATACATTAGCAGTTGGTTGAATCCACAGATGCAGGAGGCCAACTCCTCCCACATATTTGGATTTTCGACTCCACAAAAGATTGGTGCCCCCTATGCCCCACTTGTTCAAGGGCTAGCTCTGGTATAATTTTTGTAAATTAATTTAAAAATCTAAAATTATTTTTATTTTATTAGGAATATTCAGTATATTTTTGGTTTTGTTTGGCCACAGTGACTCCTTATTCCCCTCTCATGACATTTTCTCCAGTATGAAGGTAGATCTATATCCTGTCCTCACCTTCTTACTCATGCTACCTTAGGGGTAAGTTGATTGTCTTAATTGGTGAATGTGGAAAAAGTATTTGAGAATGCACAGCCAGAGAAATCTGTTTGTATAATTCTATCGTCTTGGGGTTCAGATTTAGTAAGCATAATTGCTGGCATACATAAGTCAGATTCTGCATTAACAACTTTAAAAATATTTCTACGTACACCTGCCTTTTTGTTCGCCTTGTTTTTTTTATAGGTAGTTTAGAATTGAAGCAAAAAAGAGAATAATTATAGGACTCCTCAGTTCTGACATTTTTTTTTCTTTGCCAACACTTATAAATTTATTTTTATTGTGTTACAAATATAAAATATGGGATTCTACCCTTTTAATTAATTTTGAAATGTACAATGTGTGCATAGTCAACTCTTTGAGATCCTATGGACTGTTGCCCTCCAGGTCCTTTTGCCATGGTATTTTCCTGGCAAGAATACTAGAGTGGATTGCCATTTCCTATTCCAGTGGAAATTCCTGACCCAGGGATTGAACCAGTGTCTCCTGTGGCCCCTACATTGGGAGGCTAATTCTTTACTACTGAGCCACTTGGAAAGTGAAATGCATGGTACAGTGTTGTTAATTATAGTTACCATGTTGTAGAACAGATCTCTGAAACTTATTCATTTTATACAATTGAAACTTTATACCGAACAGCAATTTCCTTTTTCCCGTCCTCCCAGTCCCCAATATCCACTATTATATTCTCTGTTTCTATGGTGTTTGCCTGTTTTAGATATCTTATACAAGTGAACTCATTCAGTACTCAGCTTTCTGCAACTGGCTTATTTCACTTAGCATAATGTCCTCTAGGTTCATCCATGCTGTCCCACATTGCAGAATTTCCTTCTTTTCTAAGACTGAATAATGCATATTTTAGTATATACACACACACACTATTTTTCCACTGATGGGCACTTCTGTTGTTTCTGAATTTTTATTATTGAGGATAATGTGATGAACATAGGCGTATGTATATCTCTTTGAGGTCTGGATTTCATTTCTTTTGGCTATATACCAAGAAGTGGGATTGCTAAACCTATAGTAATCCTATTTTTAATTTTTTGAGGAACTGCCATACTATGTTCGTAACAGCTGCATTATTTAACATTCTTTGCAACAGTGTGCAAAAGTTTTAATTTCTCCTCATATCCTTGTTACTTTTCTTTTTATTTTATTTGATAAGCCTTTTGACCATTTATGCACCTTCTTTTAAGGAATATTGCTTTTAGTTCCATACTTCCAATTTATCCTCCACACTCCCCCTTTGTTAAGCATATGTTTGTTGTATATGTCTGTGAGTCTGTTTCCATTTTGTGTATAGAGTCATTTTGTATTATTTTTAGATTCCATAGATAAGTGATATCATATATTATTTGGCTTTTTCTGTCTGACTTACTTTTCTAAGTTGAATATATTCTTAGGTCCATCTATGTGTTGCAAGTGACAATATTTCATTCTTTTTTTATAACTGAGTGATATCCATTTTATATATATATATCATATTTTCTTAAGCCAAGTATCCATTGATGGACACTTGGGTTGTTTCCATGTCTTGGCTATTTTAAGTAGTGCTGCTGTGAACATTGGGATTTACATATCTTTTCAAATTGGAGTTTTTGTTTTTCCAGATATATACCCAGGAGTGGGATTTCTAGATCATATGGCAGCTCTGTTTTTAGTGTTTCAAGGGAACTACTGCTCTTTTCCATAATGGTTGCAACGGTTTACATTCTCAACACCACGTAGAAATTTGTTCCTTTTCTCCACACCTCTAGCATTTATTATTTGTAGACTTTTTGATGACAGAAATTCTGACCAGAGTAACATGTTACTGCATTGTGGTTTTGATTTGCGTTTCTCCAACAGCATTGTGGGCCATGTTTTAATACACTTGTTGGCTATTTGTATATCTTCTTTGGAAGAATGTCTATTTAGATCATTTGTCCATTTTTTGGATTGAGTTGTTTTTTCAATATTGAGTTGTATGAACTATTTGTATATTTTGCTAAAATTTACTAAGGATTATTATATTTATCTTCATCAGATATTTGGACATTTAGTTTTCTTTTTCTGTAGCACCTTTGGTATCAGGATAATATTGGCTTCATAAAATGAGTTAGGAAGTGTTCCCTACTTTTCAATTTTGGGGGAGATTTTTAGAATTGGCATTGATTCTTAATATGTGTGATATAGTTCAACAGTGAAACCATTTGATCATAGGCTTCCTTGTTGGAAGGTAAGATTTATTAAACAAAACAAAACAAAACAGAAGGAAGGTTTCATTCCAATATTTTTATCAGAACACTTAAACCCCAATATTTTAGCAAAACGATGGATTTTATGCTGTTTTTCATAGTTTCATCAAACTTCTATAAAATTTCCCTCTTTCATGTCAATGGGAAAAATATTTCATCTAACTATCTGAATGTTAATCACTAGATTAATGTATTTAAACCTGAAAGTGAAAGTCACTCAGTTACATCTGATGCTTTGTGACCTCCACAGACTATATAGTCCGTGGAATACTCCAGGCCAAAATATTGGAGTAGGTAGACTTTCCCTTCTCCAGTGGATCTTCCCAACCCAGGGATCGAACCCAGGTCTCCCACATTACAGGTGAATTCTTTACCAGCTGAGTCAGGAGCCCACTGTGTAGTTAAACCTAGTTTACCTTTGCTTACTTCCTGGTTTATACATCACCTAGCCACTACCCTTTTATTATAAATTACAATTACATGATGACAGATATTGTATTATTATCTGACACAGTAAAGTTTTCCAAAGTGTATTCAATAAATGCTGAGAGAACGTCTTCTGTTTTACAGGTGCATGGTAGGTTTCTGTACATATCTACTGAATTAATTGTAACCTATACACATTTTTAAACTATGTGTTTTTATGGACACTTACATATAGAATAAAACCAATCCACTTTGCTGGGAGCCAGCATGGGAGATCTAACCCATGACAAGGTCATGTGGAGGAGATCCTAACAGGCAAGGTGGATCAGGACTCGAGGGACTCCCTGGACCTGCTTGAGCATCTACCCCAAACCAAGATCTGTCTGTCTACTGTGTACTATATTACGCCTTTCACCAACTCTTCTGAGATTAACAGGGGGCTATCCCTGACCACCTTTCTCTGGAGAAAATCAACTTAGGGATCTAGTTGATAAGTCTCCTGGGCATGAAAGAGCATTTCAAGTCAACCCCCCCGTTAGCATTCTAGCTTGCTTGGCAGGTTTATCCAGACTCTTGCAACTACGCATATGATTGTTCACAACATCCCAACCATGACATGGGAAGCCTAAACATTCTAAAAATATAGAGCCCTTCGAGGGGTTAAAAAAAAGTTTTATGAAGATAATATTGATGAAATGTTTCATTGTTGAGCCAATGCTTGCTGGCAGGTTCCCATATCCCTTATCCATTATATGCCTGGGAGTGCATTAGTTAATATAGTTGGAATGTAAGAAAAACAAGTAGTAGCCTTGGTATGAACGATATCAGACCTTTGAGCTAATAAGTTCTTTTTTGTAACCCACTGCACCTTTGCTCCATGAAAATGTAACTCTGTTTAGTACTTTCTGAGGCTGACACAGATTAGAGGTATAAAGAAAAAACACTTCAAGGGAAAATAAGTTTTCTGGTTGATCAACCTTTATCAAAAAAGGGTCATAAAATGTCAACAGGCCTCCAAGGCCAGAAGATAATGTATACAACATAAGATCCTTGTTTATGGGAAAGGTATGCAGAAAAAAATCCTGGTTTTGATAAGGGCAAAACTGCTGGAATGTTTGAGCTGACTCTGCATGACTCTGCATCTTTCACTTTCCTTTATGTACAAGTCAGGGTATAAATGCTCTTTTTGAAAATAAAGTTACGGGCCTCACCATAACTTCCCTGAAGCTTGGTCTCCCCGTGTCATTCTTTCATTCACCAACGCCGTTCATCCTGAGGGTATCCCGGGACTCTGCTGAGGCTGGACCCCAGCACCACTTCATAAATAGTTTGAAAAATCTGAAATTAAAGACAATAGAAGCTACTATAGAAGTGTTTTTTTTTTAATTTTCACATTTATCCTCAAATTATTAAATACTGTGTTGTCTTTCAACTTGATGTTTGTATATTACTGAATAAAGTCTGCTTCACTAATCTTTTCCAAAAATCTGAAGAATATAATAAAGTTCACAGCAATATTATCCATAATTAGCTTTATTTTTTTGTTAATTTATGTCAACTCTTCAGATTTATTGCTTGCCACTTGAAGATTAATAGCTCAACAAGTGGAACTCTATACTTTGAACTTTATGGAAATATACTACATTATTTTGTATGTAGTATGATTAAGTATTTATTTGAATAAATATAAATCTTTCATAATATTTAATCCTATAATAGACACTATTACAATACCCATTTTAGGCAAGAGAAATGGAAGCACATAAGAAATGGACACATTTCCACAAGATGTGTCTCTGGAGTCCATGATCTTTAGTTACTCAGTTCAGTCGTGTCTGCCTCTTGTGACCCCATGGACTGCAGCATATCAGACTTCCCTGTCCATCACCAAGTTTCAGAGTTTGCTGTGGTCTTAACAAATTCAAATACTGCCTCTCTGAAAAGCTTTTTGTAAACAAATGATTATGATTATGGGTGAATGATGGTTCCCAATTTTTTGTCCCCTTTGCCATTGCCTAATTGATAATGAGGGAGAATTTATTCCTGGATAATGAAAGTTATTTTAATATTTCATCACTCATGTTATTCAGATTGTGTTTGTTCATGTGCTTTTTACTGTCTCACTCACTAAACACCTCCTATGTGTTAGGTTCTATGCTATGCACTGAACAAAACCAAAAGATTTCCTGTGTTCGATTACCTGAAGAGTGAGGAAAAGCTAAGATATATAAAGAGAATCAGTTATTTATTTATTATTAAGGGCTTATTGTTGTTCAGTTGCTCAGTTGTGCCTGACTCTTTATGACCCCAGACGGCAGCATGCCAGGCTTCTCTGTTCAGGAGCTTGCTCAATCTCATGTCCATGTCCATCGTGTCAGTGATGCCATGCTACCATCTTGTCCCCTGTCATCCCCTTCTCCTCCTGCATTCAGTCTTTACCAGCATCAGGGTATTTTCCTACCAGTCAGCTCTTCGCATCTGAAGGCCAAAAGTATTGGAGCTTCAGCTTCAGCATCAATCCTCACAATGAATATTCAGGATTGATTTCCTTTAGAATTGACTGGTTTGGTCTCCTTGCTGTCCAAGGGACTCTCAAGAGTGTTTTCCAACACCACAGTTCAAAAATAGCAGTACTTTGGCACTCCGCCTTCTTTATGGTCCAACTCTCACATCCATACATGACTACTGGAAGAACCATAACTTTGACCATACAAACCTTTGTTGGCAAAGTAATGTCTCAGCTTTTTAACATACTATCTAGGTTTGTCATGGCTTTTCTTCCAAGGAGCAAGCTTCTTTTAATTTCATGGCTTCATTTAACATTCACAGTAATTTTGGAGCCCAAGAAAATAAAGTCTGTCACTATTTCCATTGTTTCCCCATCTAAAGGCCAAACAGTTAAAACCACAGTCATATGTGAAGTCTCATTGCTTATGGTACAGGAATAGCAAAATTTGTGAAATGTTATCTCCTGTGGAGACCTTCATTCTGAATCTCTATCAATCATGAAACATATTTACGAAGCACCTCACTGCCTGTCATTGTACCAGATGTGCAAATAAAACAACACAGCAAATGACAAATATATCTCTTACCTCCAAAGAGTCTAACCACCCCCAGCCATCTCCATCACCTGTTGACCATTCATTCTCCATTTGCTAATGCCCTTTCTGTCATCCTTCAGTTGCTATTTATGATTGCTTGCAAGATAAACTCAGATCCCACACAAACATACTCACACACATTCAGAGATTATGAATCACTCATCAGATAATGCAACTAATTGGAACATGCTACCAAGAAATGTCTAATAGGAGATTTTGGATACTTTCCTTCTTTCTAGGTATCATGCTTTTTAGCTAAAGAGATATGCTTTCACATAAACATGATTGGACCAGGAACCAAAAAAAGAAAAAAAAGAAAAAAAGACTTGTTTAAGCCAGATTTAGTATTTGAGTGACTGTCGCAGTAGGATTAAATGATATTCTGTATATAATGTTCCTTGGAAGATCACAGACATTCAACAGATTAATTCTTTGCTTAAATGAGAAAATGTATGAAAGTATTTTTAAACTATAAAGCAATATGTATTTTCTCCCTTTCTCTCTCTCTCCCCCCCATCTGTCTCAATCAATTGATCAGATTATTATGTTTAATATTCAGCTTACTTTATTGCCTGTCTAAAGTGACTGTGGTAGTGGAAAACTATCTTTTATGTTGAATCATTCACATCACATTGGTTGTGGGACAGTTGTTTTGGTAGCAATAACTTCGTTGAATCCTAAAATTTATTTAAAATATGAAATTTGGCTTACTTCTGTGGAAGATCAGTAGTAGTTTTCATACCCATGGATCTTATTTCCATGCTTTTTGGTTCAGAATTCCTTTTGCTTTGTAGAATATATATATATATATATTTTAAATCACACTTTGACCAAGGGAAACCTCCCTAACAAAGCATTAAATTTTGAAATCTAAGTATGAATTATCTCTGCAGTCAGGAGGGCATGGAGTTGGAGTCTGATGATGTAGAATGAAAAATGATCTATGGATCCTTTCCAGTTTCTGCTGTTTGATTCTCTGATACAGAATTGCTTTGATGAAGAGATGGCTTCTCTATCAGGATATTTATGATGATTGCATGGGTATGGTGTGCATGCAGTTACTTCATTCCCTTTCTTTATTAACTTCTGACTTTTTTATTATCATGCTTTTTCTTTTTGCTATAAATAGTTAATTATTACCTTGATAGCACCGAGTAAAAACTTCTAGTTTTTTACTTCTACTAACTATTGTTTGACTAGCAGTTACAGAGATTTATTTTTGCTAAACCCCTACCATGCTAGACAGCCATAAACCAAGGGACACAGTGCATTAAGGGAAAATCCTTCTTTTGTGGCAATTCAACCCAAGGGAGTGTGTATGATTCCAAGTTCATTAAAAAAAAAAAAAACTATTTATTAAGGGCCTGTAGATTCTGTCAGAGAGGTGTAGTTACCATCATTTAAACAAAGAGTTCCACTAATCAAATCCTAGAAAAATATATTGCTTTAATTAAGCTGTCACTGTTGACCAATATTATTACTGTTGATTTGTTAAAATAAAGTTCAATAAAAGGTCTCAGTAAATTTAGTAGCAATCCTGTTGATTGTGGAGTATTGAATAAGAGAATAAATTATTCAAATTTTAGTAACCAACTTATAAATAAGTTCAAGATAATGCATAAGGATGAATGTGTAATCTTCTTTGTTGAATGTGTGATATGTTTATATCTTTTAATCTAATTCCCTGGTGTAAATTCATGTCATGTCAATACTAAAATGTCTGGATAAAATTTAACATTTATAATTTTATAATTCCTTGACATGATAGGTACAGAAACTTGCTTATTTCAGAAATAAGCCATGCCCATTGATTAGTCCGTATGTTTCCAGTTGTATCTTTGGTATTCATGGTCTATCTTTCTTTACTAGCGAGCTACTTTGTGGTTTCTTGAGTTGACCATATGGATTACATATGAATTATACACATGGGTCTTTTTCTCTGGGACGTCACCCTTTTCTAACATAATATTCTTAATTTAATATGCTTATTATATTACGTGGCATTCATATGATGTTGGTGAGTATAATTGTAGGTCTACATCTTTAATCTTTATAACCATATAAAACAAAATTATCTGGCACATGTTAGATGTTCAAGATATCTCTATCAAAAAAAATTAACAATTTTAACCTCCTTTCAAATCTAAATATATCTTTCTTGGAAAATTATACTGAAAGAATGACAAGGTGAAAATTTCCTTTCTTATCTAATCATAATATTTATCAATAATATATCTAATTGATGATGCTCCAGAAATAATTGGTTATTATTTTGTATGTATTTCATTGCATACAGTGAATTGAATACATTATTTAATTTAAAAATTAACAATTAATTTAGTTCACATGAAAGACAATTTATAGTTTATATTCAAAATAACTGTCTAAGAAAAAACAGTTTTTATATTGTTCATGTTACTTGGTATAAAACTAGATTTCCTGAAGCAAATATAGATGTATTATAGTCTGCCTCTAAAAATAAATTACTAAAAATATAAAGGTCTCTTTGGAATCAAGATAGAATTCTGAGCCAAAACTTAAGTCTTTGCCCAATTACTACTTATTTCTAATATATATTGCTATTAAATTCTTTCCTTTGCTACAGGTTATATGTGAATTTCATGAAAGCAAAATTAACTTCTATCACTTAAACAAGAGCACGTTTGTTATTTTTAAGCAATAATATACATTTTAAATAAAATATGGAAAAACTTTCAATAAATGAAAATTTTCTAGTATTTCTCAAAAGTGTTCCTTAATTGTTTCCTCTTATATTTTTTTTAATAAATATGAAATTGTCTGAAGTCATTTGAAGTGCAGAGTACAGACAAAAGAAGAAACAGAGGCTGGGGAATTGATAAGGTGACATGGATTCAGAAATCAGATCCTCCCTTCACAACCAATTTTTCTCTGTGGTTCAGTTTATTAGAAGTAAGGCCTCTTTCAAAGTTATTTGATCATTTAATTATTGATTATTGGATATAATTTTAAAATATGATGCTTCTGAAGAATAGCAAGCAACAATGAGGTGGGAAACTTACCTATTGGCTGGACTCCAAAAACAAAGGAAAGTATAAGATCAGTAATCGTTACCACTACTAAACATCCAAAATGGGATGGAGAAAATTTTAGCCCAAACCTGGCTATTGTCAAAGGAGACGTGGTAGACGGAGAAGAAATAATTTAATTGAAATTATTTACAATATGTAATAGAAATATGGTCTAAGGAAATAAATACTCCTGTTTTAAAACTTCTCCCATGCTTTTGAAACTTTTGTAATGTTTAAGCTCTACTGCCTCAAACTAAAATATTTTATGTTTAAAAATAAATGAAGAATAAATAAAAGTATAACGAATAACATAACACTCTACCTACCAAATAGATATAACAACTGCTGACACTTCAAGCTGCTTATTTTGTATATTTTATTTTTAAAAGAATAACATACTACAGCAAAAAAAAAAACATGAAAAATAGAATATTATAAATCAAACTCAGGATTTTTCACCCCATAATTTTCTTTTCTCCTATCCTTGAGTTATGTCATAAGCAAAGTGAAGTTGGCATGTATCTATACCTCCTACATTTTTGTGCTGTATATAATGATAATAATAACCATTTAATATATTTTAAAAAGCATAAATTATACCATGCATGCATGCTAAGTCACTTCAGTTGTGTTCAAGTCTTTGCGAGTCCATGACCGTAGCCCACCAGGCTCCTCTGTCCATGGAATTCTCCAGGCAAGAATACTGGAGTGGGTGGCTATGGCCCTCTCCAGGGATCTTCCCGACCCAAGGACTGACCTTGCATTTGCTGAGGTTCCTGCATACACCAGATTCTTTACCTGTGGGAGATTGTACCATACAGTATCTATATTTTTTCCATTTCCTTTTTTTCCCACTAACATGCCATTTTGGTGACTTATCCATGTCTAAAATAATGTTCTAGTTCACTTGTGTTATCTGCTTTATAGTATTATATGAAGATATCTTCCAGGATATTTCTCTTTATTCATTCCTCCCTTCTTTTCTCCCGCCCTCCCTTCTTTCCTTCCTTCCTTCCTTCTTTTAGATGTATTTTATCTTGTTGTGCACTCAGTCTGATGGCTGCAATTCATATTCCTTTCCCCATGATACCACTTTTAAATCTTGTATATTTCTGCTCTTATAATAGTTGTCTTTGGATTTTAACAAATATATTCAATTTGACAGTACACTAAAGTTTGTAGTTTTATCCTGTGCCTAAACGTTCCAGGATTCAGAATGCTTAAATATTGATTTGCCTAACATGTAACCTTTGATGTTACTCTATATTGTCTTAATTCTATAGTTTTAACTCGCCATTGGAAGTTATTGTGGTACATATTGAGATTTACTAAAATCATTAATTTTTATGCTTACTGTTGATATTTTCACCCCCTCCTGAATTTTGTATATGTCCTTCTTTTCTACCCAAGTACATTGAACAACAATATATGAAGAACATTCTGTTGTATCAGAAAATGTCTTCGTTGACAATGAAGTTCAAATGGGTCTCTTCAGTGACAGTTCAGATGGGTCTAGAATTCAAGGGTCATAGATATTTTCCTTAAGCAGCTTGAAAATTATATTGTATTTATATTTTTTATTAATGTTGGTTATGTCACTTAATAATCCAATTGTTGTTCCTCTCTATATATTTTTATTTGTCATATGAAATTGCTTATATGTGGAATCACCAAAAAAAAGATATAAATGAACTTATATACAAAACAGAAATAGACCCACAGACATAGAAAACAAACTATGGTTACCAAAGGGGAAAGCAGAGGGAGGGAAAATTAGGAGTTTTGGATTAACATATACACACTACTATGTATTAAGTAGATATCCAACAAGAACCTTTTGTATAATACAGGAGACTATACTCAACATTTTGTAATAACCCATAAAGGAAAAGAGTCTGAAAACATAGATATACATGTATCATGATGCATGTATACATGAAGCAGTTTGATGTACATCTGAAATGAGTACAACATTGTAAATCAACTGTGCTTCAATAAAAAAAATCAATCATGTGATTATCTCAATAGATGCACAAAAAGCATTTGACAAAACTCAACATCCAATCTGTGATTTAAAAGAATTAGCTCAGAACATAGCTCAACATAATAAATGCCATTTATGACAAAGCCACAGTTAAAACACTTCTCAGGATTTTCCTCTAAAATCAGGAATGAGGCAAGGATGCCCACTCTCATAAGGTGGGAGTGTGGGACTCAGAGATACAACCTACTATCTATAAGATAGATAAGCAACAAGGATATATTGTATAACACAAGGAAATATAGGCATTATTTTATATAATAATTGTAAGTACAACCTATAAAAATGTTGAATCATAGGATGTATGCCAGAAATTAATGTTGTATATCAGCTATACTTCAGCTGTAAAACTCTGGCTTTAAATTCTGTTTCTGGCATCATATAATTCTCTCATTTATATCTAATTTTTGGAACTTTAAAAACATGAATATTTCTAAGTCAATTTATAAAATGTAATTTAGTATTTTATATTTGTGTAATTAGAAAGACCTCCACATCAGCTGGGGCTGCTTTATTGTCTGATGTGCTTCATCACATACTTAAGTCTTAGAATCTGTTCATGTCACTAAGAATGTTAGTACTATGGCAAGGGACGTGGTGCCTGCGCATCTGGAGAACTGCTGTGTCACACTGTGTGTGTGTGGATGTTTGTTTGTGCATGTGTGTTTAGGATGTTAAGTTTTGAGTATTCTTTTTTGCCAATACATATTTAAACAAAATTTGAATTTAGGTCACGTGTTAAATAATTTATTGATATCAAATGTTTATGATCAGAAATAAGCATTAGAAAAATCCCCCAAAACTCAACTGCAATGAAATAAGGAATTGAAAAAGAAGACTAGAGCTTATATTTCTGTTTTCTTTAATGTTATGTTTTATTTCATATTAAGAATAATCTGAATTTCCTGGTGTAACATCTACAATAAGAGATTGTGTCCTTCCCTTCTTCTAAAATTTCTTAAGAGAAAGGCTGACGTTACTGAATTGAGACCTGTTTTACTTCCAGTGTAGGCCTATGAAAGTGAAAGTGAAAGTCACTTAGTCATGTCAGATTCTTTGTGACCCCATGGACTCTTTGTGACCCCATGGACTCTTTGTGACCCCATGGACTATACAGTCCGTGGAATTCTCTAGGCTAAAATCCTGGAATGGGTAGCTTGTCCCTTCTCCAGGGAATCTTCCCATCTCAGGGATCAAACCCAGGTCTCCCACATTGCAGACAGATTCTTTTACCAGCTGAAGCCACCAGGAAAGCCCAAGAATACTTGAGTGGGTAGCCTATCCCTTCTTCAGCAGATCTTCTTGACCCAAGAATGAAACTAGGGTCTCCTGCATTGCAGGTGGATTCTTTACCAGCTGGGCTACCAAGGAAGCCCATCTAGGCCTATAGTGCTATAAAATTCCCCTGAATACTGTTCAACAACATGCCACAAATTTATTATTTTTCTTTTTCTGACTCATGAGTTATCTAGAAGTATTTTATCTAGTTTCCAGCTTGGGGAAATTTCCAGAAAAATTTATTATTTTTTTTAAATTGCAATTTAATTTCACTGTGGAAAGAGAACATACTAAGACTTGAATTTTAAAAAATCTATTGAGACAATTTTTTATGAGCCAGAATAAAGCCTATCTTGATATATATTTTATGTGCACTTGAAGAGAATGTATACCATGCTGCTGTCTGGTAGAGTATTCTATAAATGCAAAATTACAATAAGTTCATTGAAGGTATTAAAGTGTTTCATATCTTAAATGATGTTTTTTCTTATTCTATTGTTATTAAGTAATAGTTATTTAAGAAACCTGTAACTTTAACTGTGGATTTGCCATTTATTCTTTCAGCTTTAAAGCATGACTTTATATATTTTGAAACTTTTTTATTAGGTGAAACTAATTTAGGGTTTTGTCCTCTTGAATTATTTACATCTTATAATTATGAACACACTTTCTTTATCTCTGGTATATTCTTTGCTCTGAAGTAAGGTTTTTTTTTGTTGTTGTTGTTCTGTTATTTGTATAATCATCCCAACTTCATTCTGATCAGTCTTGTGTAGAGTGTGTTAGCTCATCTTTGAGTTTTAACTTATTTATGCCTTTATATTTATAGTATATTTCTGGCTATATAGAATATGACCTTGCTTTTTTTTTTACCGAGTTTGACAATCTCTGCCTTTTAACTGGGAGGTTGAGAATATTTTCTATTTAGTGTGATTATCAGTATAGTTACATTTAGGTCCATGATCTTGCTTTTTTTTTTTTTTTTTTTTGTCTTATTTGTTCCTTATTCCACTTTTGCTCTTTTTTTTTATTTTGCCTTTTGGCATCTTAAATATTGTCACCACCAAAAAAGAAATGGTAGATATGAGATGTGGTAGAGATAGTGGTGTTAACTACCTCTGTGGTTGTACACATTTTGATTTATATAACTGCAACAAATCAACATGTAGGACCCCTTAAACTTACACAATGGTGTGTGACAATTATATCTCAAAAAAGCTGGAAAATAGTATTTCACTATATAGTATAAACAATTTTACTTTGTTTTGTCTCATTAGCTTACCTCCGTGAAAGAAGAAATTTTTATGGGAAAAAAAGCATTTCTCATTGCATTTTTATTCTCACTATGAAATGTACAATTTAACATCAAAAGGTACATTTTTCAGATATGAAAAGAATTTTGTATTCATTAATTCATATCAAAAGATTTGGCTTCCAAGGAGTAATTTAGACTGTAGGAGCTATATATTTAAAGCTAATCAAATTTATGATGGATTTTTTCCTGCATATCTACAAAAGTGACAGGCTAGTTAATTTAAAAGTATGGATTGAGTAATAACTCTATGAGTCTTTATTTGTTGATGAATATAGTCATGGCAAACTGATTTTTAATTTAAAAGAATTATATGTACATATTGTTAAAGCTATTTTTTAAAAGTCTTGTAGTTTTTCAAAAAATCTTAAAATTAGCTGAACAGATGTCTTTTCCCCTTCAAATAAAATATCAAAAACAACTTGAAGACTCCTTCATGACTGTTTAACAAAAGAAAAATTGTTAGCTCTCTATCACTGTTGGCTAGTTTTTACTTCACCAATAGATCTTTGTAATCCTCTGGCCCTTGCACTATACACTTTAGATTCTGTTTCAAACTTTAAAATAATCATCTTTTAATTTTACAGCATAAGTGCCTTAAATGGAAGGTGACAACTGTCTTTTAGAACATAATATACATGTTATTTTTGTTCTTCATTGCTATAAAATCAGCTGAGATTTGGTGATTTCTCTTCTCACTCACTGGAGTTTTAAGTTGCCCTGTGTTAATAGTAAAGTTCATGAATAGTGATATCATATTAATTAAAGAAGTGTCATTTCAAAAGTGTACTACATTTCAAAATGAAGTGAGGAGCATTAGGGAGTTTGAGCAGAGGGCTTCCAATAACGGAGCTGTGTTTTTAACAGGACCATTATGGCAATAGGATTAAGAAGTGTGAAACTGTCTAAAGTGAAGTGAAATCGCTCAGTCGTGTCAGACTCTTTGCAACCCCATGGAGTGTAGCCTACCAGGCTCTTCCCTCCGTGGGATTCTCCAGGCAAGAGTACTGGAGTGGGTTTGCCATTTCCTTCTCCAGGGAATCTTCCCGACCCAGGAATTGAACCCGGATCTCTCACATTCCAGGCAGATGCTTTAACCTCTGAGAAAATGTCTGAGCAGGATACCAAATTTCAGACTATTGTCATAATCCCAGCAAGAGGTAATGGTGAATTGGTTCGGGTACTAACAACTCAGTGAAGGGTTATATTCTCAATATATTTTGAAGACAGAGTTAGCAGTATTTTCTGATAAATGGGATATGAAGTATCAGAGCAAACAAAGGAATGAAGGACGACTCTAAGCTATTTCTTCTGAACAATTACAAGTAGAATAGATATGCCTTAACACAGAGAGTTATCAACACTATTTATTTCCATTCATTTTCATTCATTCTCTTAAACCTGGCAATTTGATTCTATTCCAAACCCTTGAAATAAATTGGACCTTCAGATGCCTTCCTGCTTGCCTACACTGCAGCATTTTATTACTTTGATCTCTTAGGAAACTCTTCCTCCTTAACTTTCATATCACTTGTTATTATTCCTACTTGGCCAAAAATCTTTGCTGTATGTTTCTTTCTAAATCACTGTTTGTGATTCACTTTCACAGATTTTGGTATACAAAGCAATTAACCGAATTGTGTACCTATTAATAAATAACTTAAATGTTGACTGAATGTGATTTATTCTTTTTTTGCTCTAGGGTGTACTGCTGTTGGTATGACTAAATATAGAAAAACAAAGACATTTTTCTCAAGTGACTAAATATGTATCAATCAAGCAATATAAATATGGCTTCAGAAATTTTAGCCTTATTCAAGAAATATAACAATATCATTTAAAAGGATTAAGCATTCTTAAACCAGAGCAATTTAATAGAAAATATTTGTTGCATTTTGTAAAATGACTTTACTTAAAAATGTTTAGAGTTTATGAAATGATTTCATTTAGCGTGAATGGTCACTTCTAAATGGCTTTCATATGTATTTGTAGTATAAAAATAATTTCATGCAATTTATGAATATTTTCTATTATTTTTATTTCAATTTCAAGTTATTACTGTGCATTATATTTATGCTGTGGCACCTCTGTTTATTATCCTTCACACATGGGGCAGTGATTTATTTTTCAGATATACAGATTTCATGATTTATTAGTGTACTTTAATATTTTCTGTCTTGATTGCCCAAATGTTCCGCACCTGTTCTTGTGAATATGTGTTAGTCTTAAAGTAATTTAACACAATCGCAAACCCTTAATGTAATGCTTTATCATGATCCAGTGTGATTATATTGTGTAATGCAACCTTAGCTTATGTTTTTACACTCCTTAAGCTTTTAACGACCTATATCCTGTAGCTAATGAGAAATATTTCATGCTTTACTTAATGTGACCATCAAAGGGAGATAAGATTTTTATCCAGATAATTCAAAGTTTTGGTTAAGTAGTTCTTTAAGATTCTCTGGGCTTCCCTGGTGGCTCAGACGGTAAGCCTGTGAAAGGTCAGTATCTTTAAATGAAGTTATTAATATTCATTTGAATATATGTTCTCATGCCATCTCATACCATTCTCATACTAAAATACTTTTCTAATTAATGTTTATCAGTGATTTTGTTTTGTGTTTTGTTTTCCTTTAACCAGTTAGAAATAATGTTGTTTACTTCCACTTTCTTGTTTAGATTTTGGAAGGAATGGTATAGGATTGTCAATATATGTTTGTACTTATTTCCCTTTAGTTTTGGAAAGAGAAACATTGTGAGTTAAATATTCTCTGATTTTGATGAACCGTGTGTCTTTCCAAGGATTTTTTATCAAAGACTTGAGGGCACTAAAGACTGTTGGCTGCTTCTTTGTTAATTTGTTTATTTTACATATAAAATGCATATGTGTAAAGTGGCAAGCCTTATTGGGAGTTGCTTAACAAATTAGACTATAATGCCAATTTAAGAAGTTTTTAATCTTCAACATTTCATTATACAAAGGCTAAATATTTTTAGAAAATGTCTAGTGGTAACAACTAATAACATATAACTAATTTCAATTTTTACATTTGTGAGTGCCAGTATTTATATAGACTGGCTCACAGGGATGGTTTTATTGCCTGTTGGGAGGCAATTTTCCATTGTGTTTTTATGCGTTGTGTGACAACTTTTGTCCTTGACTATCTTTTCAAAGATGTTTCTGAAGCAAACAGACTTAGAAGAAAGAGATGTTATCTTCCTCCATGGCAAAAAATGGATTGTTTTGAGTTTACTTTAATCAAAATAAGATCTCCCTCTGGGGAAAGTGTTGAAGAGGCTTGCTGAAACCCTCTTATAGAATTGGGTTTTTTCTAAATTCAGAAACCCTCCACTGTGACATAAGCCTACTTTATAGTATCCATGTAAGTCATTCAGCATCACCACCTTGGCTCTTGGGATGGAAGGGAATTGATGAGAATCTGAAGCTTGTATTAATAAAGTTCTTGTCTCTGATCCAAGAGTCTATTGTCAATCTTAAGTGTGGAATGCTGACATATTAACGTTCAAGTAGGATAAAATCTCTGACCTTTGACAGTTCTTGACACTACAGTTGTTTTACAGAAGAAATAACAGGCTCAGGCAAAGTAAAAAATAACCCAACTCTCTAGAAGTCATTAACAACGTGTTATAGAAGTAGAAACTGGTCTCTGGTCTAGGTTTGTGCCATTACATGACGCTGCCTCTAAGCATGTGGACTTGTACCCTATAATATGTTAAATTTATGTATCTTGGAAAGTGATTGAAGCTAAAAACACAGTCAGGACTCTCTGGCAGTTAATTTTAGTAGTGAAGACTTAATCGGACATTAATAAAATGACATATTCATTAAGATTCAGTAGAGCTAACAGATATTTTTTAAAAATAATATATTTTATATTAAAAAATTGGCAAATAAAAATAGTTTTAAAATTGTAGTTTGGTTTTGAAAATTATGTTCCTAGAATTTGTAAAGATAGAGAAATAGATAGTATGGAGAGAGTAATACATCACTCTGATCTCCACCAGTATCTTTTTTCTCTAAAATGCTTCTCTCCCTCTCCCTCTTTTGCTCTCTCTCTAATTAAGTGCACATGCAAATGTATTTTGTGATGACTTTCAGGAGGAAATCACATTGCCTAATAGACTATCACTAGTAGTCCTACAATTTTTGTTTAGGATTTAGTACTCTTGCTATCGTAAGGCAAATTTACTTCAGTGTTGGGAAAGCTGTCTATGAGGAACACCAAAATATAATAAAATGTTGAACTAAAAGTTTAGACACCACAATCTACTCTCATCTCTGTCACCAGCTGTATGACCATTGTCATATCACTTAACTTGTTTGCTTTTCAATTTTTTGTCATAGGGAAAAAAAGTATTTATCATTTTCAATTATTTTAAAGGGCTTTCACACACTTTCACCAGTTCTACAAGTTGACATTTCTTGATTTGGGGTGAGAAACATGAAACTTTCAAAAGAAACACAGGTCTTATTATTGTATTACATTACTTCATAAATAATTTAGATACAATAAGCATTAGCTTCCCTCATGGCTCAGTCAGTAAAGAATCTGCCTGCAATGCAGGAGACCTGGGTTTGATTCCTGGGTCAGGAAGATTCCTGGGTTGGAGAAGGAAATGGCCATCCACTCCAGTATTCTTGCCTAGAAAATCCTATGGACAGAGAAGCCTAGTGGGCTATAGTCCATGGAGCACAAGAGTCGGACATGACTTAGTGACTAAACCACCACCTGCAAGCATTAGTTCAGTGGCTCAGTCGCATCGGACTATTTGTGACCCCATGAATCGCAGCAGGCCAGGCCTCCCTGTCCATCACCAAGTCCTGGAGTTCACTCAGACTCACATCCATCGAGTCAGTGATGCCATCCAGGTATCTCATCCTCGGTTGTCCCCTTCTCCTCCTGCCCCCAATCCCTCCCAGCATCAGAGTCTTTTCCAATGAGTCAGCTCTTCGCATGAGGTGGCCAAAGTACTGGAGCTTCAGTTTCAGCATCATTCCTTCCAAAGAAATCCCAGGGCTGATCTATTTGATCTATTTAATATTCTACTTGTGTTCTACTTATATCCATACTAGCAGTAATACTTCCTTGCAATTTTCATAAAATAAACTATTTTATTTTAATGCTGAATTTCATAATAATCTTATTTGCCAAAAACTTATAGATAGTAGATGTATGTAGTTCATGTACCACTATTATGTAATTTATGGACCAAATTTAAATTTTTAATTGCATATAAAATAAAGGACATTTTATATTATCCTCTATATCATAGTCCAACTCTTGGCATCCCACAATAATTACAGTGCTGTGAAAATTGTGTTATTCTATTATTACTATACAGGCTGTGAACAAACTTTAAGATAAAATAAAACTCAATTTTAAAAAAGAAAAAGTAATAGCAGTCACAAATTAAAAGACATGTGCTTCTTGGAAAAAAGCTATGACAAACCTAGACAGCGTATTAAAAGGCAGAAACATCACTTTGCCTACAAAGATTTGTATAGTTAAAGCTATGCTTTTTCCAGTAGTCAAGAACAGATTGAGTTGGACCATAAAGAAGGCTGAGCACCAAAAACTTGATGCCTTCGATATGTAGTGCTGGGGAAGACTCTTGAGAGTCCCTTGGAAAGTAAGGAGATCAAACCAGTCAGCCAGTCCTAAAGGAAATCAATCCTGAATAATTATTGAAAGAACTGATTTTGAAGTCAAATCCAATACTTTCGCCATCTGATGCAAAGAACTGACTAATTGGAAGAGACCCTGATGCTGGAAAAGATTGAAAACAGAAGTAAGCAGCAGAGGATATGGTTGGATGGCATCACCAGCACTGAGTTTGAGCACAACTGTGGGAAATGGTGAAGGACAGGGAAGCTTGGCATGCTGTATTCCATGAGGTCACAGAATCAGACATGACTTAGTGACTGAACAATGATAAAAATACATATGCCTCAGCTTATGTGCTCATGTGGAGTTTTATTTGGGACATTCAGTTTTTCATTAAAGAAGGTAGGCTTTTTACATAGCTTGCATAATAATCTTTCTTTGTGTTTTGTTAGGTAGATATAATAGGAAATTTGAATGATAAATCATCACAGTAATAAATTTTGCAATAGTGACTGTATACAGATGTCACTTCTTTCATCCTAACAGTTTGTTTACTAAAGTTGTTTCTGGGTTGCATGTTATTGAGTGAAATGTATCAACCAATAAGTAATTTAGACTAATTTCTGACTTTAATCATTTTATCATTATTGCTATTGAAAAGCATAATATTTTTAAGTAAAAAATTGGTACTCATTCTAAAATGTGACTTATATGTTATACAATAAGGAAATTATAATCCCTTGATCATTCAGGTGATTTTGTATTTTCACATGAAATTATTTGTACCAATATTTTTATCAGTGAAAATGTTCAGTTCAGTAGCTCAGTCGTGTCTGACTCTTTGTGACCCCATGAATTGCAGCATGCAAGGCCCCCCTGTCCATCACCAACTCCTGAATTTCACCCAAACTCATGAGCATCGAGTCAGTGATGCCATCCAGCCATCTCATCCTCTGTTGGCCCCTTCTCCTCCTGCCCCCAATCCCTCCCAGCATCAGAGTCTTTTCCAGTGAGTCAACTCTTCACATGAGGTGGCCAAAGTATTGGAGTTTCAACTTTAGCATCAGTCCTTTCAAAGAACTCCTTTAGAATGGAAATGTTAGCTCAAAATTAATTCAACATCATACCTCATATATTTATCAATGATTTTGTTGTAAAATGCAGCCTAATTCTACAAATGAAAAATATTCAGTGCCCAAAGTGAGCTAACACATATCATTTCTATCACTAACTTACTTAAAGGCAGTTATTAATATAACAGAGTAGAAACAATGGAATTAGTTTTCTCATAATGTAGTACGTTCATACTGGCAATCAAATTCATTTTAGTTAGAAGTGTGTGTTAATCACTCAGTCCTGTCTGACTCTTTGTGATCCCATGGACCGTAGGCAGCCAGGCTCCGGTGTCCATGGAATTCTCCAGGCAAGAACACTGAAGAGGGTTGCCATTTCCTTCTCAAGGGTATCTTCCTATCACAGGGATTAAACCTGGGTCTCTTGCTTTGAAGGTAGATTCTTTACCATCTGAACCACCAGGGAAGAGGATCATTTTAGTTAAATTAATCCCAATTCTGTGAGCCATTTGCTCTTTACTTTCTGCTTAAATGTTTCTATGTAATGTTGAGTTTCCAAGTAATTTTAGTCATCATATTGCTCAAAGTTCTGCTACCATTTTCCTATTTTGTTTGTATGTTTTTTTACCTCAATTCTAAAAACTTAAATTTTGTTCTGAACCTTTTTTTAAAAATTTTCTTTAAAAAGAATTCTCAGGAATTCCTAATTGTTATAACAAAGCATCTTCTGAATTCTATCTTTTAAATCAATTACATGAAACAATATTTTACCTCCTCCTTTTAGGTAATGATTTTTTATCAGTTCAGTTCAATTGGTCAGCCGTGTCTGACTCTTTGTGACCCCGTGGACTGCAGAGATTATGGAGATTACGTAATTACAGAGTTACAGAGTTTATGAGAGAGCAAAAAAACCTCATTGGTTACGGCTCAGAAATTCTCTATTTTCTTGTTTTCTCACTATTGATCATCAATAAACCTTAAGGCAAGAGATTTGCAAGCCAGCGGCTTCTACAGTTGAAGGGAAGTATGTTTTTAGTCTCTTTCCAATTCCTCAAACATTATATCTCAGATTATATAAATTATACCAATGATAAATTTCTAGTTTCAAAAAAAATGATTTATACATAACTTTAAAAGAACATCTGTTTCTTACAGTGGCTGAAGCAGTACCAGTACTAACTGAGGCTGAATCACCCCCCTGGGCAAGTGGTTGTCTTTCACTTCTGTAATTTTACATGTGTGGAAAATGCCAAATAAATCCATCTTCCCCTTGTGCTTTTATAGGTACTCAAATGCTCACAATCAGAAATCTAGTTGTTGTAACAAAGCATCTTTTGAATTCTATCTTTGAAATAAATTACATGAAACAATGCTACCTCCTTCTTTGAGGTAATGATTTTTCATATTTAAGACTAATTTATTAGGCTGAGACTACAAAAAGGATACCATTTCTTCACCTACATCAAACCTCTCTGAGGGACTCTTTCTGTTGCTTGAAAGCTGAGAGAAGCTTTGTATTTTCTAAATTTTACTTTCCTTCATAAACTTTTAGAAATTTAATATATTGTATACTGCTGAGTTCTTCATCTATACCCAAAGCATTTGCCTTTATCTCCACATACAGGTCCACCTATAGTTAGAATTTATGGTTGCTATGATCTTAGAGCATTTTTAAAGCACTTTACACTGTGTGATATTAAGCAAAAGATATTTCTGTGTTGGCTCACATGTTTCTAGGGGAATTTTATCTTTCTACTTGTTGTATATACCTACAGGAGTTATACTAACATAACGTCAGGATTGTATAATATAGAGTTAAATTCTATTAGACTGATTCTTTTGGTGACTATTTTGCTTACATGACCAAATTTGATTTGTGAAGTAAAACATTCTCTCACTGTAGCGAAAATGCATGGAAACTAACCATAAGGGATAGAAGCAATTAAAACAATAGTTGGGTCTATGGTTACAATTAAAGAGGTGCTTATCAGTTTAGGAATTTTTCATGAAGATTGAATAGTGCTCCCAAATAAACTGCTGCCCTGAGACTTACTTCAGATCATGTAAAATCATTAACAAAGCTTTAAAAGAACATTCCAGGAAGCATTATATGTTCTCAAAGGATAACTTACATTATTTTGACATGTTTAGAATATGTCTACAACCTGTTAGTCATCCTTATGAAATACAGAGTTGTTTTATTTTATACTTTGAAAATGTATTTTAGACAAGTCACAGTTTAACTGCTACTGGACCTCACTGTTTTGTGTTAAAGTGGTTACAGAATTACAGAGAAGAACTGCATTCCAACATGTTAAGGAGTAGTGATATTTGCTACAGTAAATACTTTCTGATATTGATAAAGATTTTTAAATCTAACGATCCCTAAGTGGTAGTGGACCACCCTATCCAACGTAGATTCTCTCCAATTCATGTCATGCTGATAGTTTCTCTAATTAAAGAACTTGGTGCACAAGTCCTAACATCTGCTGTTAAATCATATGTGTACAATACATATGTACATAGAATACAGTATTTGTGTCTGCATGCATACATAGTTATATTTAATCATGTAAATATACAGTCATACACACATAATCTCATATATATATATATAATACACACACACACATGTACACACATGGCCTTCTCTGGTGGCTCAGCAGTAAAGAATCCATTGCAGGAACTGCAGGAGACACGAGTTGGATCCCTGAGTGGGGAAGATCCCGGAGAGGAAGGCATGGCAACCCACTCTAGTATCTTGCCTGGAGAATCCCATGGATAGAGGAGCTTGGAAGGCTCAGTCCTTAGGGTCACGAAGAGTTGAACATGACTGAAGTGACTTAGCATGCATACATGTAGATACACACACACACACACACACACGTATATAAGTATATATGTCTTCATAAACATGTCCAAAGTCACAAGCTTGTGACTTTGTTTAGGTATATGAAAAAGTATAAGTTTACTAAATGAATTAAGAAAAAAATTCACAAGTTTTCTACTAAATATGACACTGCACATTTGTGCATGTTCTTGCAAAGGCCATTTCTTTACAAACAGGGATCTGTGGGATTGTTAACGCTAGCTGAAGCTTCCTGTTTATTCATCCATTCTGGGATTTCCCGTTTGCCAGCACTACAAATGCACTGTATTATAAATGAGAACAGCTTGTTGAAGGCTGTGTTTTAATGTTTTCTGGAAATAGATGAAGACAACATGTTCTGATATATTTGTAGCAAATCCAGTTAGTAGCTTATTTAGGGAGTTTTTGTTTTTTTCTTCTTTAACAAGCATAGGAAATATGTTATCAATAATAACTACAAATTCTTCCTAAAGAAAATAATTATGTATGCTTTAAAGTTAACTTCCTTTTTGGAAAACAATTGGTATTCAGTGTTTTGTCTAGGTAAAAATATTTACATAAAAATAATAGAAAGTTATTTTTCATAGAAACCTTAAAATTCCTCTGCATTGTACCACAAAAGTTATAGTAGTTATAAATTGTTTATTATTAGTATAGTATAATAATGATATTTTTAGTAATGGTTTTGTTTAATGATCATAGATCAATTAATAAACTCTTGTTATTCCTATTTATTTTAGTGGGTTTTGAAGAAATACCTGTATAATAATCATTTTTCTGGAAAAAAAGAGTAAGAATAAAACAAAGTCCCTTCTACTCCACCTGCCAACATATTTTGCTTTCTGTACCCTTACATTTTTGCCTACTTCATAATCCTAATCTAGACTGTCACTTCTTAAGAGTTCCATGCAATTTTTTAAAATTTTCAGCAGTTTTTAAAAATAGTAGATAAAATTTTGCTATTTGATAAAGTAGACCTTTGCTTTTTGACATGTGTGGTGTCAGCATGGGTGTTTTGTGGATGAGTGTGTGTGTGTGTGTGTGTGTGTGTGTGTATGTGTTTCAAATGTCAACATAAAAGATCTATCACAATATAATAGTAGAATTTTGGATATATTAACAAGCCTAAATTTATGCAGTTTTAAATGGGACAAAGAATTAGCACTATAAATTATAGCAGTTTATAATGAAAGTTGTTTACATTAAAAGTACATGACAGAAATGTAAGAAAATGACTAAGGGCAATATGAAAGAAAAATTACTTAATTGAACACCCCCAAAAAGTTTAAGTATAATCATGGTATATATAAAAATGCAAAAATTTGTTCTATTCTTCCCCAGTGATTTATGTTTCATCAAGTGTAGTTACCTTCATTACTGATCATTTTTTAAAACAAAATGACAACATTGTGTATTAAAGTGAACTACAAAACTATTTAAAATTGTGCAGCTTCAGAATGATGCATGGTTCACTGCAAATTGCAAAGGATAAGGAAAAATGGAATGAATTTCTAATAGACCTTAATTTCATCTTTAAAAAATAGCATTTGTTAAATGAGCATCTTAAGAAGTGTTAAATTATGCACATATATATAAAACATTAAAAGGATATTTGTACTGGGTGGCTAGTTTCATCCTTAATTGCTGAGTTTNAATAGTAGAATTTTGGATATATTAACAAGCCTAAATTTATGCAGTTTTAAATGGGACAAAGAATTAGCACTATAAATTATAGCAGTTTATAATGAAAGTTGTTTACATTAAAAGTACATGACAGAAATGTAAGAAAATGACTAAGGGCAATATGAAAGAAAAATTACTTAATTGAACACCCCCAAAAAGTTTAAGTATAATCATGGTATATATAAAAATGCAAAAATTTGTTCTATTCTTCCCCAGTGATTTATGTTTCATCAAGTGTAGTTACCTTCATTACTGATCATTTTTTAAAACAAAATGACAACATTGTGTATTAAAGTGAACTACAAAACTATTTAAAATTGTGCAGCTTCAGAATGATGCATGGTTCACTGCAAATTGCAAAGGATAAGGAAAAATGGAATGAATTTCTAATAGACCTTAATTTCATCTTTAAAAAATAGCATTTGTTAAATGAGCATCTTAAGAAGTGTTAAATTATGCACATATATATAAAACATTAAAAGGATATTTGTACTGGGTGGCTAGTTTCATCCTTAATTGCTGAGTTTATTTACAGGATACATGGTACCATTACAGATTTCTATCTTTTCAATTATATTGTTGAGTTGCTCACACATTTTTCCTAAAAGATTCAACTTCATCAGTAAATCATTCTTTCTATTCATAAAATATATTTTGCAGATGGACCTTCTCCTTTTTGTAGTGCTGTCAAAATACTTTTTGGATGTGAAAAAAAAACATGTTTAACCTTCTTTTCCAAATATTCATTTTACAGTATTTATGCATGATATTTTCTTTTTTAAGGTTTAGCATTTTTAAATTATATCTAAAAAGGTAAATAAGAAAGTATACAAATATGAAGTGTATAGCTCAATTACTTTTTACATATGATTCTTCTGAATAACCATCATCTTGATCAAGATATTAAACATTTCTATTACATTAGAAAATTCTTTCCTGCTGCTTTAGCCACCCACCGGGGTAATCACTCTTCTGACTTCTGTTAACATCAATTCATTTTACTTGGAACAAAATATCTGTGGGATTCACTCATGTTGTTGTGTTTATCTAGTTCATTGCTTTTAAATTGCTGGTTTGTTTTCCATTATAGGGATATGCAACAGATTAGAATGCCATTCTCTTGATGATGACTATTTGAGTTGTTTCTAGCTTTCTTCTATAAGGAATAAAGTTGGTATAGATATCCTTGTTCTTGTGGTTTGTTGGATGTATATACTCTGCTTTCTTGGCCATATACTTTGAAGTACAATTGCTGAATCATAGAGTAGGTATATGGCTAAAATTTTAATAGTTTTCAAAAGTACACTTCTACAAATAATCATAGGAGAGTTCCAGTTATTCCACCAGTTATCTTTCCCAATGCTTGGTATTTTCAGTTTTTTTTTTAATTTTAGACTTTCTGGTAAACGTATTATATAGTCTATTGTGATTTTAAGTGGCATTTCTCTGATGAATAATTATATTGACTATCTTTTCAATGCTTATTGGCCATTTGGTCAGTTTCTTTGGTATGCTATTTGTTCAAGCCTTTTGACTATTCTTTATTTATTTTTGGTCTTACTTGATTTGTGCTAATTCTTTATACATCCTAGATATAACCCCTTTGGAGATAGATAACGAAAATATTATCCTAGTATATCACTTGTCTTTTCAGTCTCATACTGATAATTAACTAAAGTTCTTAATTTCAGTGAAGTCCAATTATGTTTTTATTTTGTTATGGTTTTTATTTTGTACCCTGTTTAGGAAACCTTTGCTTACTTTAAGTTCATGAAAATATTCTCCCATGATGTATTCTAGCTGCTTGATTATCTTAATTTTGCACTCATATTTATGAATCATCTTTCATTAATTTTTATATATGTGTAAATTAGGAGTAAGGTTTGTCGGTTTCTTCCTCCCATATAGATATACAAAAGTTTGAGCCTCATTTGTTGAAAATAAATCATAGCTCTTCTTCCATAGCTTTGCACTGGCACCTCAGACAGGGAGTATTCAATATTTCATCATTAAATATGTCAGCTGTAGCTTTTTGATTTTTGTTTTTGCTGATAGCTTTATTGAGAAATACTTGATACCTGACAATGTATTAGTTTAAGGTATATAACATAATAATTCAATATATACATGTATATATTACAAAATGGTTGCCACAATAAGTTTAGTTAACATCCATCAGTTCAGTTATAATGACTTATTGTTGCAGTGAGAACTTTTAAAAATTTCTCTCTTAGCAGCTTTCAAATATATAACACAGTCTCAATATTTTCAAAGTTTCATGTTTTCAAAAGAGTAGCCAGCTTAGACTCCATGTGTTTTTCATCAGCACTACTCTGACAGTAGGCTAGCTATGAGAAAGCCTGAAAGTGAAAAGTGAAAGTGAAGTCGCTCAGTCGTGGTCGACTGTAGCCTACCAGGCTCCTCCGTCCATGGGATTCTCCAGGCAAGAGTACTGGAGTGGGTTGCCATTNCCATAGACGGCAGCCCACCAGGCTCCCCCGTCCCTGGGATTCTCCAGGCAAGAACACTGGAATGGGTTGCCATTTCCTTCTCCAATGCATGAAAGTGAAAAGTGAAAGTGAAGTTGCTCAGTCGTGAAATTAAAAAATTCATGTGACTCACTTTATTACAGTATCTGCATTATTGCAATAGTCTGGAACTGAACCTGCAGTATCTCCAAGTATTTTATTTCCCTTCCCATCCTTGTGCTACTATTCTAATAATTTTATCTCCATATATCTTATAAACAACACAACACATTATTTTTTCATTAAATAATCATTTTAACTTTTAAGGAAATTTTTTTAAATGAGAGAAATATCTTTTTATACTTACATATTTATCATTTCTGGTATCCTTCATTCACTTACACAGACATGAGTTCCTATCTGATATCATCTTCCTTTTGCCTGAAAACTTCCTTTAACAATTACTTGCAGTGAAAGTTCACTAGCAAGAATTTCTCTCAAATGACTTTGCTGAGTATAGGATTCTAGGTTGAATCTACCACCTTCCCTGGCTCTGCACTTCAAAGATGCCCTTCTGTTGTCTTCTAGCTTGCATAGTGTGCAACAAGAATTCTGTAATTATTTTAATTTTTGAGTCTCTATATGTAATATGCCCCTTTCCTCCCTGCTGCTTTAAGATTGTTTCTTTATGTCTGCTTTTCAATAGTTTGATTATGTGCCTTGGTGGTTTTCTTTGTGCTTATCCTGTTTAGGAGGTGTTGAGTTCTAGAAAATTTGCATTTCTAGATTTCATTAAATTAGAAAAAAGTGTATAGCTGTTTTTAATCTATTCCATCTCTCTTCTACTTTGTTGTTTAATTATGTTTCTGGTTATACATAGGTTAGAACAGTTGATATTGTGCTTCAGGTAACCATGGCTTTCCCCACTACCTTTCTTTTCTCGTCTTTTGTTTCCTCTGTGGATTTCACTTGAATAGTTTCTATTGTTTAATCTTCAAGTTCATTCATCTTTTGTTCAACTGTGTCTATTTTTATTTTAGATAGTGTATTTTTTATATCTAGAAGTTCTATTCATATTCCATTTGTTTTCTTACTGTAGCCGTAATTTCTTTTAAATCTTTGAATGTACAGAAACTAGCCATTTTAACTGTGTTTGATAATTCTGCCATCTCTGTCATGTCTGCTTATATTTCTATTGATTTTTTTCATATGTGTAGAAATTCTTTTTCCACGTCTAAAAATGTTTTTCTTGGATGCCAGACATTGTGAAGTCTTGATGTTGACTGCTTACTTTTCTTGTGACCTTTAAATATTTTTTATTGAACTGTAGATTAACAGTGTTAACTTCTTTTATGTAGCAGTGATTCAGCTATATATATATGCCTGTATGTATATTCATTCTTTTACATTATGGTTTATCACGGGATGTTGAATATAGTTCCCNCTGCTTACTTTTCTTGTGACCTTTAAATATTTTTTATTGAACTGTAGATTAACAGTGTTAACTTCTTTTATGTAGCAGTGATTCAGCTATATATATATGCCTGTATGTATATTCATTCTTTTACATTATGGTTTATCACGGGATGTTGAATATAGTTCCCGGTGTTATACAATGTAACTGTGTTGTTTATCCATACTGTATATAAATTTGCCTCTGCTAATCCCAGACTTCCAATCCTTCCCTGCCCCATCCTCCTTCTCTTGGCAGCCCAGGTCTGTTCTCTGTGAGTCTATTTTTAAATAAAATTATTCAAAAAGAAATGAGATGTTCTATGATATAATGTAATTATACTATTAAATTCCTCCTAATAGGACTGGAATCTTTATAAGATAATTTTTAATATAGCATTTATGTACAGATTTGTTTCTTCCTAATAGTTACTGAATTTCTGGCAAGTGATTGAACAAAACAAGGGCATTTAGAACATTTATTTTTTGGAAATTTTATTTTTTAAGAGAATCAACCAAATTATAACAGTAAAAAAAAAAAATCAGATTGCATGGCATTTCCTTACATTTAGTACTCTGTGTGTGTAATCACATGAGTTTGCAGGCTTTTCAGGATCCTTTCTGTAATTAGGGGTTCTAAATGTCTTAATCTGATATTTAAAAACAGTAGATGATAAATCCAACCATGAATTTAGTATTAAATATTTTACTCCTTATAGTCTCATGGAAATTTTCAATATTAAAGCTAAAAGTTACTCATATTTTTATGCTATTATAGTCCACTGCCTTGTCATTGTTGATCTTTTCAGATATTTATAACAACATCTAGCATTATTTAATGATCAGTTAATTGGGATCTTGTGTTTCCAGCTATACTTTCTTCCTTCAGCAAATATGGCTTTCTAACTTGGGGCATACACTTTTGTTTTATGGGCCTGAACAAGCCCATAGACATAATATTTCAACTTGTGCATGGTTGGCACATATAGTGGTTTTTCCACCCCCAAAGCAATTCTGACTTGCAGCAGTGTTTTAGAGCTGCCCACTTTATGTGGGGCATCATTTCTCCACGTTGTCATTCTCATAAGAGCTCCGCATTCTAGCCATTAATGTTCACTGTTTCGTTCAGGAGGTGTATTTGTGGCCTCTGTCCTCTTCATGCCTTTGATATGTGCTTGACCCCTGGTCTAGAGTAAGAGAGAGAGCTGGAATAATGGGGCATGAGACTGTTGAAAGGACTGAAAAGTAGTCCTTTTATAGCTTTACACAGGGTTCCTATCGTTTTCATCTCAGATTATGGATTTAATATTCTTAATTCTTAAAGAAGAAGAACGAAGTAGTTGTATTTGTCTTAACTTAGTACTTATTTCTCCAAGAGATTGGAACTGAATAAGGGAACAGATAAACCTGCATTCTTCAACTAATGGAAGAACGATTTAATCAAAAAGGAAGATGGTAAAAGGCAACTTTCTATGGGAAAAGAGAATGGAGGGTAGAGAAGACCTATTTTCCTTTTGTCTTCCACCAGTTGGAGGCAAAAACTTGCTCTTTCCTTAAACTTTAAATTAAGTTTAAATTTAAGTTTTTGCCTTTGTCGTGGCAAGACATTTACCTAGAGAAAAATCTGTTAGTACCATAGCTAGTGATTCAATATGCGCAGAACTTACTGTGGAGAATGTAGGTTCTCTTTTAATGAATATACACGGGCAATAGGTAAAAGCAAAGTATGTGAAATGGTATACAGTGTTTTATTTTACATTTACAAATCTCAGAATAAGGGGAAACTAGGAAGGCTCAGAAAAATTTTGTTTTTAGATTGCTCATTTCTTTTTCCATTAATTTGTATTTCCTTTGAGCAAAGTGGATAACTTTGCATTATGAGACATATTGTGTTTGTAGAAGCAATACTGTATGTAGGCCCATCTGGTGGAAGAACTTGTTCCCTTTTGTAAAAAACCTTGCCTGTGTGTTATGACATCATTCCTTATAAAGGTAGAGATAGATTATTGTGCACATATAACATAATGAATTTATATGAGATATAGTGACTATCCCATGAGTGAGGGAACAAGACATAATTTGGAGTTGGAGCCTAGAATGATTTATGANGGCATTTCCTTACATTTAGTTCTCTGTGTGTGTAATCACATGAGTTTGCAGGCTTTTCAGGATCCTTTCTGTAATTAGGGGTTCTAAATGTCTTAATCTGATATTTAAAAACAGTAGATGATAAATCCAACCATGAATTTAGTATTAAATATTTTACTCCTTATAGTCTCATGGAAATTTTCAATATTAAAGCTAAAAGTTACTCATATTTTTATGCTATTATAGTCCACTGCCTTGTCATTGTTGATCTTTTCAGATATTTATAACAACATCTAGCATTATTTAATGATCAGTTAATTGGGATCTTGTGTTTCCAGCTATACTTTCTTCCTTCAGCAAATATGGCTTTCTAACTTGGGGCATACACTTTTGTTTTATGGGCCTGAACAAGCCCATAGACATAATATTTCAACTTGTGCATGGTTGGCACATATAGTGGTTTTTCCACCCCCAAAGCAATTCTGACTTGCAGCAGTGTTTTAGAGCTGCCCACTTTATGTGGGGCATCATTTCTCCACGTTGTCATTCTCATAAGAGCTCCGCATTCTAGCCATTAATGTTCACTGTTTCGTTCAGGAGGTGTATTTGTGGCCTCTGTCCTCTTCATGCCTTTGATATGTGCTTGACCCCTGGTCTAGAGTAAGAGAGAGAGCTGGAATAATGGGGCATGAGACTGTTGAAAGGACTGAAAAGTAGTCCTTTTATAGCTTTACACAGGGTTCCTATCGTTTTCATCTCAGATTATGGATTTAATATTCTTAATTCTTAAAGAAGAAGAACGAAGTAGTTGTATTTGTCTTAACTTAGTACTTATTTCTCCAAGAGATTGGAACTGAATAAGGGAACAGATAAACCTGCATTCTTCAACTAATGGAAGAACGATTTAATCAAAAAGGAAGATGGTAAAAGGCAACTTTCTATGGGAAAAGAGAATGGAGGGTAGAGAAGACCTATTTTCCTTTTGTCTTCCACCAGTTGGAGGCAAAAACTTGCTCTTTCCTTAAACTTTAAATTAAGTTTAAATTTAAGTTTTTGCCTTTGTCGTGGCAAGACATTTACCTAGAGAAAAATCTGTTAGTACCATAGCTAGTGATTCAATATGCGCAGAACTTACTGTGGAGAATGTAGGTTCTCTTTTAATGAATATACACGGGCAATAGGTAAAAGCAAAGTATGTGAAATGGTATACAGTGTTTTATTTTACATTTACAAATCTCAGAATAAGGGGAAACTAGGAAGGCTCAGAAAAATTTTGTTTTTAGATTGCTCATTTCTTTTTCCATTAATTTGTATTTCCTTTGAGCAAAGTGGATAACTTTGCATTATGAGACATATTGTGTTTGTAGAAGCAATACTGTATGTAGGCCCATCTGGTGGAAGAACTTGTTCCCTTTTGTAAAAAACCTTGCCTGTGTGTTATGACATCATTCCTTATAAAGGTAGAGATAGATTATTGTGCACATATAACATAATGAATTTATATGAGATATAGTGACTATCCCATGAGTGAGGGAACAAGACATAATTTGGAGTTGGAGCCTAGAATGATTTATGAAGGTCATTGTCTTACAAGTTCAGATGCTTTCCATATGGCGTTGGAGAAACCCCCTTATGTACTGTATGTATAAAACATATGTAGCAAATTAGTTTCACTTACATTTTTTTCCCCTAAATATGTTTTGGTTTAAAAATGACAGTGTCTTTTGTTTATCTGTAAAATGCTATATCTTTTTTTTTTTTTCTAAGAGACGGATTATTAATAAGAAATGAGAGTTTTTAAATGAGGCTGACAGAATCAAGTGTGAGCCCCTTTGACACTGGGCCTTGCTGTGGCTTGGGTGCCAAAGTTTCCCATCTCATTGGATTTATGGCTTAACTTCTGTATCACGCTTAACTTGAGTGTGCTCAGCAATGTGACCTTGTCTGGGAAGAGGAAAAATGGATGGTTCGTTTTCCAGCTGTAGTGTATTATATTTCCATCTAATTGCATTTTCAAATAGATGTGAAGATGCAACGACTTCCACTTAAAAGGAAATTGCTCTACTTAAAGAAACATGGAGAATGGATTAGGAGCAATAATCAGAATCGAAAGTATTTTATACCTCAAAGAATAAGCTTTTGTTTGACCTAAGCCGCAATCCTATTGGTGGATTTGGGGTTTTGTTTTGTTTTGTTTTTTGTCTCATTGTTTTAGTCATGAAGACTTAAAGGGTGCACGCCCTCAGACTTTTGTCTAGTTTTTTATAAACTTTTAGGAATTGTCTGATTTTGTAAACTTTCACTCACTAATATCTATAGTCTGTGTATTCCTTTTTAATACTAAAAAGCATGAGTGCTTTTGCAAATTTCACATTTTATTTGAAAAAAATTGTAATGCAATTTGAAAATCTGAAAACGCACCGGGATGTGACAAAAACAAGACTGGAAATCATTGGAGCTTTAACCTCAAAGCAAGAGACTACCTAAACATTTTTGTTGGAGAAAAGTTTCTTGTCTTATTAAACACATGTCTGGCTTGATGTATGCATGCAGTTGGTCTGTATCTCACTTATGGTATCCATCAAAACTGAAATATTCAGCTAGCATTATAGAATATTCATAGTTGTACAGTTTCTAAATCACATGTTAGTTACAGTAGTGTAATAATTACTTCTTGGTTTGCAAATACTGATAAGTGTGTTTGGAAAATATTCTTAGAAGATAAAAATAAAATCTAGGGATATATGACTTTCTTTTTAGTTGGACCAGGGCAAAGTACCTAGAAAATCATTAACTAGGAGGAGGGAGATATGAGGATTTGAACAGAGTTTTTTAGCTTTTGGTCTCCAGACTTAACTCAAAATGAATAGGTATTTGTGTTAAGCATATATATATTTTTGTATATGTAATAATACATTCAAATTCAGCAATAACATTAAATTATCACTAAGGGATTAAAGTACATCAGTAGTTCATNAGGAGGAGGGAGATATGAGGATTTGAACAGAGTTTTTTAGCTTTTGGTCTCCAGACTTAACTCAAAATGAATAGGTATTTGTGTTAAGCATATATATATTTTTGTATATGTAATAATACATTCAAATTCAGCAATAACATTAAATTATCACTAAGGGATTAAAGTACATCAGTAGTTCATCTTGGCAGAATGTCTACAAGCTCCTATCCAGTGCCACCAAAGCCTGATAACTGTATCTTAATTTCTATGCAACAGTTGGTGTCTGTGCACCAGACTGTGTGGGCTCTCTGCTTATCTTTGGAGGAAGAAAGAATTGCTCCAGTGAAGTTTTTAACAATTTCTTTGACAACTAGCTTCATAGATAATACTTTTCCTGTAGATAAAGAAGAGCTACTGGTCTATGCAACTGTCAGTTTAGGTCTTTCAGAATTGCCACGATCATTTGCTATAATGAAAATTTCCCTCCATATAGGCGGGCAAAGTTTGGTCTCAGTGTAAATCTTCCTCTTTCTTCATTCTTCGCACAGACAGCTCATACAGCTGTGCACTCTGTTTCCTCAGCAAAGGCACGTGCAGCTACAGGAGTGTGATTTGGGTGTGAGGAAGTTGCACAGTAGCAGGTCCTCTGAATGTCTTTCTCCTTGTTCTCCATGTTATAGCTGTGTGTGTGCCACATTCCTTAACAGATTTCCATGGGATCATGGTTGGCTTTGGAGACTGAGGAAAGAAGATAGAACTCTGCAAAGTCTGAACATCTGTTAGAGTCGTGAATGGCTTCGGGGATGAGCTCATCAGCAGGTAGGTCAACTAACTACTCAACCCAGCTATCATCAGCCAGATTCACTACTGTTGCCCCGTTGAGAATCCCTAATGTGTCCCAGGGGACATGAGATTAGATAGGCATCCAAAGAGCTAATATCCTCCTGTCTTGGGGTAGGGGTGGGGATGAGAATGTGGAAGAAAAGGGAATGGGAAAAGCCATTTCTGGAGATGTATTTCAGTAACTCACACCATGTTGTGTAAAACAAAACAAAACAAGTAGAGATCAACAAGCCTTCACTCTGGTTTGTCCTCCAGAGACAAGACTCACTACTTCTTGAAGGAGGATGTTAACCTAGATTCTATTTCTATCTTTGAACATTACTTCTCACTCAACATAGTGGGCCCACTCAGCATGGTTTATCACTAAAAGGGGTTCAGTTCAGTCACTCAGTCATGTCCAACTCTTTACANAAGTGGGCGCCGGTGGCCTACGTAGATGGTGCAAACCTCTTATCTTGAGGTTTTATTGGCTTTCCACGTAAACCAAGTTATTCAGCCTCTTTTCTGCACTTAATTTTCCTACTACACTATTTCTTCCTAATCTAATCTTCTATTAATAAATAAATATTTCTAAGACGCCAACGCCGTCCACGCTTCGAATTCCCTGGACCTGCCGGGGCTGGACCCCAGCAGAGGCAGACTCTTTAACCTCTGAGCCACCAGGGAAGCCCTGCATATATCCCAAAAGTTTCTCATTTTTTCAGGTTATAGCTTGAGATTTAATATTCATTTAAGTCATCCTTATTTATTCATTTATATGTGACTATTTTAAACTCACCATGAGACCCAAATAAGTGAAGCTATCATCCTCCAGCTTATGCAGCCATTTTAGATGATGACCAAGTAAGGCAATAGCCTGCAAATTCACTACGAAAAGCCCTCTTCAAAGATATTCCAGTGTTTCTCAACTTTGGTCCTTTTGACATTTCGAGCTGGTTATCTCTCAGCAGGAGTCAAGTCCTCTACCCATTTCATAACAAGACCAATTCCTTGTTGTGACAATCCAGAATATATCCAGACATTGCTAAATGTCCTTTTTTGAGGGGTTGGAAATGGTAAGGAGGATAAAATAATCCCTCACTGGAAAATCACCAAGATACGTTGATATTCACCACAATACAAATACTACCTATCTTTAGCCATATAATGTATCCCATTATGATAAGCTGATCAGTTTTTATATCACACAAGTAACATGGTTTTCCTCTACTTTAGACTGCTTTTTTATCCTTATAACCACTCTGCCCTGATTTTTTAAAATATTGGAGTAATCAAGTCAGTAATCTTTCCATATGTATTACATTTTGGGGATGGATGTGTGACTTCATCATTTCTTAAAAGACAATCTCAAAGATACTATAATTTTTAATCTAAATACCTTTACTAGTAAGCTTTGTCATCTTTCACCTATTTAACAAAATGAGACCAGTTTTATGCATACCAAACAAAAGAAAATGATTATTATATTTTTATTTCAGGAAACCTAGGGCTTACAGAGAGCATTAAATTTACTTGATGCTTACCTGTTTCCATTTGTTTTGCCTTTACTGCACTATGAAGATACAGTGTGTAACGTCATTCTCCTTATTTAAATTGACATTTATACTCATGGCTTCTTTCTTCATGTGCTAAACTTCTATTCATCCTTCAAGACCCCATTTTTACTCATTTTGATAATGTCTTCCACAGCTCATTTTTTTGGGAAAAAAAAACAAACCTCCTAGAACAATTTGTTCAAACATTTATAATTGCATTTACCATATCACTCTGTAATTTATTGCTTACTCTTGCCATCTTGGC